>LPNX010122852.1:563626-614342 GCA_001517045.1 Pseudotsuga menziesii
GAGTTAAGTAGCATAGAGTCTTGAGAATATTGATTTCAATTTACAAAACTTTACTCCAACACTATAGGTGCCACGGTTCTAACAGTGATGGTGATAGAAATGGAATAGAAAAAAAACCCAGTAAATTGATAGCACACTTAGATGATAAGTGGACCATGACATATGCCAAACATAAAAAAAAAAATTATTAAACCAATTTATTAACCGTAAACCTAAGGCACTAATTAAACTCATAGTATCTTCCATTCAATATACTGTGAATATCTACTATTATTTCAAGTAGCATCCTTGGGATCCACATGAAAAATAAACATAATAATGGCATTTTATTTTGAAATTAAACTTTGGATAGCCTCGTTAATGATGAAGAATTAACATCAATAACCTTAAATAATGTACTAGTACCTTTAAAAATATATATATATATGAATGTCAGATGAAAATTAATTAGGCTGGAAAATATTATATCCTATCTGCAATCTAGACCTGCTCACAGTCTCATTTTTAGCGCCCCTAGATGAACCGTTGAACAAGTGCATTTATACTCAGAAGTCGCCACTAGTTTATGAGGCATTAAATAATACTTTTTAGTGATAATAGTTGTAAAACACCTTTGGGATGATGATGATGGAGAGCACCGCCATTGGCTGAGCTTAACATCTCTTGTTCTTATACTCAATATTAATGAAGGTCTGATAGGAATGAGATGTGGAGGACATTTCAGGATCAGAACGACGAGTTTCTTTATGGGATAAATAAATAAAATAATTATAATTCAATTAAAATTTCAGTCTCTGAAATTTTAGTTGCAGATACACTCACTTTATTTTATATCATTCAAATCCCACATCATACATTTAGTTTCAAACCGTATATACTTTAGTACTATAATAAGGATCATTCATCAAGATTATGGCATAATAATCTATGTATTATTAGTTTGTTGAATGTGAATTTAGTGTTGAAATAAAATAAAATAATTTTTTTTATGAATTGACAAAGATTAATCTCTCTATATCACGAGAACGTTTTATTAAAATTTACATGTTTTATGCTGAAATGTTTTCATTTTCACTACAGAAAATCATGCTCATAATGCATTATAATTTGGTTATAACTTAGGAATTCGTCCTATTTCTATTTGATGTCAATTCATTGTATGCATTTTCATCTTATCCTACTTTAAACAAATTTAAGTGATTCTATGTGATACTGACATAAATAAAATTTAGTGCCGGCATATTTATAGTTGTTTATGTTGGACATATTAAAACATAGCAATTAAAAATTTAGTGCTTGTATATTTATAGTTGTTTATTTTGGACATATTAAAGCATAGCAATTTCATTGCATTTTAAAATCTAAATACCAAATCGAATAATATATATATATATATATATAGTGATAGAATTAATGGTTAATAATAATAAAGGCCATCTTGTCCGAGTAATGATGAATTCAATCTCAAATATCATGTCTATTTATTTATACTTATATTTAGAACATGTTATATTACAAAAAATTATATGTAATAATGCTGGTTTACTAATATTATATGTAATAATGTCTGATTACTTGCTATCTTATAATAGTTGGAGTTTGATTTAGGTTTAAGTAAAAATAAATTAAATTAAATTAAAAAATATTAATAATAATTAAATAAATAGAAATAGGAGAAAAAGTAAAAATGAATTACACTTTTACCATTTGTGTAATTTTTTTGTTTGTTTGTTTTTGTTTTTGTGTTACTTATGTAATTCTAGACTTTGCAAAAAAAAATTACAAAGTTACCCCAAATTTCAATAATATTGATGCTTGGTAGTCATATTAAAATAATAAAGTAAAATCAAATAAGGGAAACATTGTTGTATAGTTATTAGTTATTAATCTAAGTTGCATAGTTATTAGTTATTAATCTAAAGGAAGGAACTTATGTAATATGTAAAGTTAGGTAGACCTAGGATTATATATAGATAGAGAGAGAGAGAGAGAAAGAGAGTTAATTTATTCCATGCATATTCTAAATTGAAAATTTGAATGAGAAGAAGGATTTGAGGGCTTGTAATAATAATGGTGATGGGTTATAGCCAAAAATACAATTTTGATAAATAATGATAATAATGTGTTATTTAAATAAATAAATGAGCTTTGTGGAAAATATTAAACAATAATAAATAATAAGTACAAATTAGTTTAACAAGAATAAGAATATAATGGATTTAAATATATCAATAAGTAGTATTAATAAGGAAGAGATATTTAATGAAAGCATATATATAATATAAGAAGTTAATGCTATAAGAAAACAAAAGTGGAAGGATGCAATGTGAAAATTATTATAATTGTCATTTGAATTGATGCTTGTACAGTAAAAGATGTAATATAATAGGTGGTGAATGAGAATTATATAAGTAGATATATTTAAATAAATAAGGCTAAAATAATAATAATGCAAAGGAATTGGATATATCTTCTATTATAATATATATATATATAAAAGCAGTGTTAATAGATGACATAGTTATAAGAGTGTATGTGTTTAATGGTAAAATAAAAGTATTAGCTAATTATAGCTAGCTACTTAGATAACATTAATTTCATAAATAATAGCTATATGTGTGAAATTAGTAGGTTAGTTAAAGAAAGAAAAAGGGGGGGGGGGGGGGGGGGGGAGGAATAGAGACACAAATAAGTATGAGGAAATTGTCAAGTAAGATGAATGACAAAGAGATATAATAATAGTAAATAGAAAAAATATAGACTAAGAACATTTAATAAATATCTATGCCGGTAAGTTATATTAAATAAGAAAAGATATCTGAAAAATAGCATAGAAAAATGCATGATTATAAAGGAATGGTATGAGTAATTACATACCATAATAAATAAAAACAATCTACATATTAAATTGCAATAAAGTGTAAAGTAGTGAAGTACTTAAGGGGACAATTATTAGATTTATGTATGCTCAAAGTACTCTTGTGGATAGGGGGCACCTTGTACCTTTTCTATGATAAAGAGACCCCTATACTCAACATTTGGTTGTTAATATCTAAACTATATTACTAAACAAGATGTTGGAATTGATCATAATGACCCAATAGCCATGAAATAACTTCAATTCTTAAAAATTGATTAGTGTTATTGACTAAATAGTATATGTTGAAGGAGAGTATAATATGCTAATCGTGTGAGACGTGGTGTATGAATACTATCAATTAAAATAGTGTGACAATCATAATGAAAGTGTAATTGATTATAATTAATAAGATTCAAAATGAGGAAATAAGGTTCTAAGTGGTGGTTAGTTGAATAAGTTATGATTTAAAATGAGAATTTTATAAGAAATGTGATAAGGGTAATTCAATAAGAGCAATATTCCCTTGCATTAACTAAATTGCAAGTGGTAATAAAGTAAGAGTAGGCACATATTAAGTGATTGTGAACCATGAGTATATGTACCTAATATAGTGATGACCTTGGGAAATTATAAGAAATTCATAAGAATTTTAACACAATCATGAGCTTAATTGAATTAAAGTGACTGTTATGAAGTTGTAATAATATTAAACATATTAAGTTTAAATACATTCCCTTCAACCTGTAGGATTATATTAAGGAGATTACAACGTAAATGAAGGTTGGTTTAAAAATAAAACAATAATAATAAGCAAGAGTTTAGAGAGAGTGATGATGTACAAATACAAAAGTATACTATGATAAATATTAGTAAATACATTTATGACCTTGAGAGTGGGAACACAATTAGCTATCAAATTTTTAAAGATTTAAGAAGTAATGGTTTCCCTCTGGATTATGTTAAATTGAAAAGAAGAGAACAATAAATGAAGTTGATAAGATTTGCATTTTGATAATATATGGTCATGAAACCTTGTAAATAGTTCTCCTAATTTAATGATTGTTACAATACTTTGGTTGTCATGGATACAAATTACTCATTACCGCTAAGAAAATAATAATTGTGTTCTCCTAAGAGAGGTATGTCAACCTCAAATATCCTTGGTAGTTGTGTGTTGAGTGATACAAATTATGAGTTCCAAGACCTCCATTTTAAATTGTTGGTTATTTCATGCTAAGTTGGATCAATATGAGCTTCTGTTAAAATAATAATAATAATAAAACTTCATTGTGTGATATGGAAACCTATCAAGATGATGTAATTTAAAGGATATTGTTAAAAGTTAAAAAGTAGGATGCTAACATGGATAGCACATGATTATAAACTTTAGGGATTCTCAGTATAAAATTGTGATTCAATAGAAAGAATTGATCGAAATGTTCTTTCATTATTAAAACAGATATGATGGGATACAATAAGTAAAACTATAAGATAACATCGACGGGTTTGGTCAAATTAAATCTTAGTGGGAGAGGTATACCCCAAGTTCTACTACCTATGACGACACAAAGACTATGCATTGATACTTTCCTCACTATTTTGACCATAACTTCGGGACAAAGTTTCATGAAGGGTGGGTGTATGTAATGCCCCATATTTCGACTAGGCTTATTTATGAGTTAGATATACTGCACTCTATTGCTTATTACCTTTTGTACTTTGGTCATCTGATTAACTTTACTTACGATCTGATGGGACCAAGATTATGATGTTACTATGTTTATTATGGCATTGAGATGATGTTACTATGTTTATGATGTCACCATGATTATTATGTTGCTACATTTATGCGGTTATGATGTGTTTATTATCATAGGATTACTATATTTTATGATGACAGTATATGTTGAAATGTTTTCATTTATCAAATGTGAAACATATGATGCGGTACGTGGATACCATGTTACGATGTGGCCTATTGAATTATTATATGTCATGTGTACATATGATCAATGAAATGTTTACATGAAATAATGATGAGGATGATGATGTGATCAACTGATTATCAAGTGAAATTACTTGTTATACATGTGTATTTTTGAAGTACTAAACCACAGGACATTGGCACTATGTGATAGTCGATTACTTGATATGATACAGGGAATACTCACTTGCTACGCAGTAAACCTTAGAGGAAAAAAAAAAAAAACGATGATACGATGACACAATCCAATAATCCTTATAGTAGTAAAGTATGGTTTTATAGGGTATAGACCCAGGACGTTGAGAGGGATGGATGTATTTCCCACCCTATGTCACTATGATACCTGGGGTCATGGGTGGGCAGTACTGAGACATGCTCCCCAAGTTTTTGTGATGACGACAGTGAGATGCCTGCTAGGAGAGGCTAGGTTTGCTAGGTTAGCCGACGCTACCGCTCTCAGGTTCTGTGTGGTCAAGCCAATGTAGCTGGCATCCACTTTGTACTAACAGAGGAGGGATATGGAGGATGTCAACATAGGTTAGGATGGGAGGATATGTTAGTTAGTATTGTGAGAGTGTGTATTCCTTGATCTTGAGTTAGTGGTAGTAGGTACCGTTCCACATGCTTGATTAATTAAAATAAATATACACATAAATATAAGGATATGAATCTTAAAGGGGTTAACTATTAAATAATTGAGGACTCTAAGATAATTATGTTATGTTTATGTATGTGTTCTACTTGCATGAATGAGTATTATTAGTAAATAACATGTATGCCTACGTGATATGATGTTTTCTTATACTACATTTCTGACCTGTGCATGCACTCGCCACGCATGCACACTTTTCACATGTATGCTAGTATCAATAAACAAATAAGAAACAGGTTGAATAATCGTATAAGTGTAGTAAGAAAATATGATGATTATATATTAATCAAATTCATATAATGCATGTTTAGTTATTGGATATGTGTAAGAATAAATCAATTAAACTATTAATTAATGGTATGTAAACATGGTAATAAGCAACTAAAAGAAGTACAATCAATATGAAGTATTGTTAATGAATATTAAATTTGGAAAGATGTATTGTTGAACTCTTAATCGTGATTAATTAAACCATTAAACGTACCTCGAGTATTGATAAAAGTGTACTAGATTATTCCTAGGGTACTTAGCAATTAAACAAATATATATTGACAATAGTATTTACCTCAATTATTATTATTATTATTATTATTAATTATTACTATTACTATTGATATTATTATTATTACTACTATGGTATAATTAAACTGCAATAAATTTGTCGATTACAAAATTCATGAATCGAAATCTCCTCTTACGAAATTTAATATTACAAAAGTGATTGACTAAAAACCTTGTAAAAGTATTATTAGTTATTAAATGCACCGAGTAAGTTAAGGTAGGATTCATTAAATAAATATATTAATAAAATCACTACCATGTCACATTTAGAATCATAAGTTTACATTTTTGTAAATTAATAAATCTACCACTTCAAATTTGGAAGAGTCAAGAGGATAATTATTTAATTGTTATTTTATTTAACATATTAAATAAAGGATAAGTTAATAATGGATCCACCTACTGAGGAATATCCTAATTGAATGATACGAGAATCATTAAATGATATACATTCAATCCATTAAATTCAAACTTAATTATTCCCAATAGCATTGAACTTCTCGAGAAATAGAAGAACAAGAGAAATAATATTTTATTTTGAATGAGATTGTAAAGCGAGCCATAGTAATGAATGTTTGGGAGGGAGGTGGAGTAAGAGGGAAGGGTATTCAAGGTAGAAAATGGTATATAAGGAGGAGCTTGCAGAGGATTGAAGGGGGGCTTCTAGTGGGGAAAGAAGGGAGGAAAACGTGAGGAGGGGATCAACTCATGGATTGAGAGAAGGGAGGAAAACTTAAGGAAGGGGTTAACTCAGGGATTGAGGAGGTGGGAAACTCAAAGAATTAAGAGAAATTGAACAATGGAGATCGAACTATGAATGAAGGATGGAGGGATCTAAACTATGAAATTCTTCTATTTGGATTATCGGATTGTGGGCTCGGGGGCTAGGAAATCCGTCGATTTCCTAGGGCCAGCATGATGAGCTGGTTGGCAAGGTGGTTTATCTAGTTTGGTTGCTAAGGTTTTCCAAGAAGCAGCAACTACAGGAGCCTTCCAGAAATGAGCAACTACAGGAGCCTAAGGAATCCTACTACGATCTAGAAAAACAAACAGGTATTCTACTTTATCAAAACTCTCTATATTTCATTAGATAAAAATCTAGAGGAAAAATGCTTTTATTTTATTTTATTCCTAGTGTCATTAGAATTATGGTTTATTTCCTAATGTTGTTAAAATTATTAACAAAATGAAAATGGGATGCTAGGATTGTCAAGTTAAACTTATGCATAGATATTTTAAACAAAACGATTGAGAAAATTTTGAAAAAAACATGGCAAACAATAAATAAATTATGGTATTATTGACTAAGTAACTCTTTATATCTAGATAAATACAAGTATAAAATGACAGAACTTAAGTGCTCATGTTAAAAGGATGGGCACTACATTTTCTTAGAAGGCACGACCACTACAAGTTTGTAGTAATGTTGTTTGGGTTGACCAATGCACCCGTGAAATTTATGTGTACAATGAGCAATATATTCAGTAAATACCTCAATAAGTTTGTTTTGGTCTTTATAGATTAAATCCTAGTTTAATCTAAGAGTAAAGAGGAGCACAAGGAACATATCCACATAATCCTACAGGTGTTATGAGAATACTAGCTGTATGCTGAGTTTAGTAAATGTGACTTTTAGAAACCACACATACAGTACTTGGGTCACATGATCTCCAAGATGAGGATAACTATGGACCCATAAAATATTAAAGCCATAGAATATTAGCCTACCCCTACCAGTGTCATCGGCATTAGATCCTTTTTTAGATTAGCCAGTTATTATTGAAAGTTCATTGAGAACTTCTCGAGGATAGCTTGTCTGATGACCGCTTTGCAAAAGAAGGAAAATAAGTTCTTATGGATGACCAAGTGCGAGAAAAATTTTCAAAATATTAAAGAGCTTTTGACAACCACACTGATACTACAAATTGCAGATCCCGATGGAGATTTCGTTGTTTGCAAGGATGCAAGCAAGGAAGGGGTCAAAGGAGTCCTCTTGCAAAATGGTTACACAATCTGTTATGCATCATGAAAGTTAAAAGAACATGAGAAAAAATACCCCACCCATGATCTTCAGTTAGCAGACATCATCCACGCCTTGAATATATAGAGGCACTACCTCATGGGAAGGAAATTCCTTCCGAAGACGGACAATATGAGTATGAAATATTTATTTGAGCAACCAGATATGAATGCGAGGCAAGCCATATGGTTGGCTTTCATTCGCGAGTATCATTTTGAGCTAAATCATATAAAAGGAAAAGAGAAAAATATTGTTGATGCTTTGAGCTCACGAACTCATATGATATATGAGGTGACTTTAAGTCAAACTAGTTCGGATTTGCACAAGATGATTATAAAGACCAACAAAGTTGACCCTTTGCATGTTGAAATCCTCAAGAAGGTCCAAGAGGACAGGTTGTTTCAACAACAAAAAGAGTACAAGGTATATGAAACGAGACTGCTGTGTTCCAAGGAGAGATTGTACGTTCCGGAAGGAGGGAACATTCGGCCCAGCATCGTCATTGAATTTCATCAGACACCCTACTCGGGGCATCTGGGATATCAAAAGATGATATCTGCAGTTAAGAGACACTTTCTATGGCCTAAGTTAAAGGCTGACATAGCATTGTTTATCATGAAATGTTAGGAATGTCAGCTTGTCAAAGTTGAGCACGAGCATCCTTTGGGGTTGCTGCAGTCATTACCCATTCTAGAATGGAAGTAGGAGGTCATTAGTATGGATTTTATCACAGCTCTTCCTAAGAGTGAGAATAAAAATGATTCTATATTTTTTGTAGTTGAAATTTTTTCAAAAGCATCACACTTCATTCCAGTGAATTCGACCTACAAGGAAGTACACATTACTGAGAAGGAGATATAATTTAGATTGCATGGGATACCCAAGGAAATCATATCAGATCGATATACTAAGCTTCTCGGGAACTTTTAGAGATCCATATTCTCCGGATTAGAGATGCAGTTTAACTTTAGTACTGCTAACCACCCGCAAACAGATGGGAAGACAAAAAGGGTAAATTAGATTGAATAGGACATGCTTAGGATTTATGTCATGAAGAAACCCACCAAGTGGGAATATTACCTGCATCTTGTAGAGTTTGCATATAACAATGGATACCATATTTCCACCAAGATGAGTCCCTTTGAGGTACTCTATGGACGGAAGTGTAGAACACAGGTTACTTGGGATATCCCGGTGGATCTGCTCATGTTAGGGCATGACTTATTAAAGTACTTGGAACAAATTGGTTACCAAGGTCCAAGTGAACCTTAAAGAAGCACAACACCACCAAAAAATGTATGCGTATAAGAAAAGAAAAGATAAATATTATCAAAAAGGATGCGTTGTCTACTTGAAAGTAAAATAAAAATGAACCTCATTGACCTTGGGAAGGTGTGGTAAGTTAGCACCTAGATTTTGTGGACCCTTTGAGATACTTGCCAAGAGAGCATCAGTGGCATATGAACTAGTGTTACCCACTCACATAAGACTCCATAATGTTTTACATTCATATTTATTAAAGAAAATGTATATGATACTAAACATGTGATTGATTGGTCCTTATTATAGGTGGAACCTGAAGGGGAGTTTTCCCCTTTACCTATTCATATATTAGACAAGAGAGAGGTGGAACTTAGGAAGCATACCATAGTACAGTTGAAAGTGGAATGGAAGAACTTTGAGGCCAATGAGAATACTTGGGAGAATGAATCCACCATGAGAAAGGCTTACCCCACCTTGTTTCATGATTTCATTTAAAACACAAGGGACGGTGTTTTTCTAAGAGACGAGGGATGTAATATCACTAATTTTGACCTGGCACTTATGGAAATAAGCCCCATTGATTATGATTTTACTTTGATGTTTTATTTTAGTATATTGGGTCTAGAACCCCACTGCATATGAACATGATGATTCTTTGATATATTGGGTGTAAGCCAATTACATATGTTTTATGTATGATTTTATGTGTTGGACGTGGACCCTGAAGCACATGATTGATGAGATGTTTTGTGATTTAGTCAGGAGATCTAGAGCACAGAAGTATTTAAATGGTTGTGTTGAGTGAGAAGCTCTGGAGCACATGAGTGTTTATGTTTGTGTTGAGATAGAAGCTTTGGAACACATGAGTTATGAAAACCTTTGTGTTGAGCATGAAGCTCTAAAGCACATGAAAAATAAATTGAAAATGTTGGGCATAATCCCTGGAGCCTTCCAAGTGGATGTTGAGCATAAGCTCTGGAAAATAGTATACTTGGCGATTGTATCCCTAGGTGTATCCTACAAGTACATCCTAACATTAGTGTTGAGCAATGAGATCTGGAATTGCACTAAGTTTGTAAACTCCTTGTTTTTAACGTTGAGTATGGGCTCTAGATAAGTGCTATGAGTTACTAAAAAGAATTAATTATGTCAAGTGAAAATGACTCGAATAAAACATTGATCTCATTTGACTTATTTATAAGCGATTAAATGAAATTTTGAATTTTTGTATCTCATGAAGTATTGAAGAACTACCATGGTATGTGAGGGAATCCAACATGCAAGTATGTTTATAGTTTCCTAGCCTAGTAGACCTAAGCACTACATGAAGGCCTTAATAAAGAAAGTGTGCTAAGTTTAGGGATCATGTTATATGATACCTAAAGACAAATGTTGACAAATATAATATGTGTGTGTGTGTGTGTGTGTGTGTGTGTGTGTGTGTGTGTGTGTGTGTGTGTGTATTATACATGGTATGTCTAAAGAATAATCATTCATAATATTAATAGTATAAGAAATAAAGAAAGGCTTCATCTATTATTATTATTATTACTAAAAGATATTTGCTGTCAAGATACCAAATATCTATTAAAGGCTCCATCTATATATTTTAAACTACTTTATGCTATTTAATTATAATTAATGCAATTAAAACTATTAAAACTAAATGTAAATAATAATCTATAAATTAAATTAAGCTATTAATAAAATTACATCTATTTTATTTATCTATGAACTAAATGAATTTCCTATGAATGACTACTGAAAGAAGTTTAACTATTATGTTTACTTTATGTGTTTCTCTTTTAAGGAGAGTCTCAATTCTGGTTTTGTTTTGAAATAAGAGTTTATCCAATAATTTAAACAACTAAATTAATATGCCTAATTCAAGAGGTGCTAAAATTAGCTAAGAAATGTAAACTAAAATAAATCTAAGTGCAAGTTAACTAGCTGGAAACACACAAATTTAGCAGCCACTAAATCTCACACGATAAATGCCTGCTAAACTGTAGCTTTCAACATGAAAAAAACTAAAATCTAATTTTGAAAAATTAGATTTACCTAATCTATCCTGCGCGCTGGAGCATAATTGAGTTTGGCATGTAAAATGATATGATTTTAGTTCACTGCCTTATTTAAAAACAAATTTTAAATAAACAGTAAACATTTGAAGCACATGAATACCATAAGATTAATCAATAATCCTATAAATATTATTTACACATCAAATTTGCAGTCACTTCAAGTAATCGATAAAATAAGAAATGTTTAACCTTCAAAAGAGTGTAACATCTCTTATCATATTTGTATTCAACTATATTAAAAATAAAAATAAATCCTACAAATCACGGTCGAGTATGAGAGTGATTGCAATGGTAGTGATTGTTAACTCGAAAATCCCCCACATAGCTCTTAATGGCTTACAGCACCCAAGGACACCGTGTCACAACACTCATGTCACTCCATTAGGTGTTCCATTAGACCCCCACACCTTCAAAATAGCCTAAGGATGAAGAAAAAGGGCTAAAAACCCTAAAAAAGAGGCCAAAACAGCCCCCTAGGAGCTAAAGCCATAAAAAAGGGGATAAAACCCTAAAAGGGGCTAAAGATAGGGCGAAAGAGGCTAAAGGCCCAAAAAAGCGGCTAAAACCTTGACCAAGGGCTTAAAACCCTAAAACCTCTTGGAAAAGCTATAAAAGGAGGGTGGGGGGGTCACTCCCAAAACACTTCTCCCATTTCCTATTATTATGCTTCACGTTGATGCTTTGAGACCTTTTCCTCTCAAACCACCCACACTCCCTCTCCTTCATTTCCATTCCCATTGAGCCATTTCTCCCAAAGCAAGAGAGGTGCTCCCATGAGCTAAGGCATGGTGGCCCATTCCCACCAGAGAAGGTATATTTGTGATTTTATGTTTATTTCTTTGCTTCTTAATATGCTTTTCTTTCTAACCTTTATCTCCATTTGCAGGTTTTGTTATTAACATTGTTTTGCAGGTTTTCCATTGTAGCTTAGGTTTATTTGCAGGTTTTAAGGAGGAAGAACCCTAACCCATTTTCTGTAGAGGGGTTCACTGCTGCTTCATCTCCTTCTTTCTACTATCTTCTTAGCTTATAGTTTAGCTTATTTTTAGTTTTCTGTTCTTAGTTCTTAGATTAGTTCACTGTTCTGCTTCTGTTATTTCTGTTTCATTTTTCTGCATTCACCATTAGCACGGACCTACCCTTATGCCCTATAGGCATAAGGGAGTCATTTATACCCCTGTAGCAGGGAGAAATCCTTACTACAAAACTGGTGACCATACCAGGTCGATCCCACAGGATCCCTGGGCCAAACTTTTTATTTCAAGTTTTTAAATTTTTTTCCCTAGTTTTTCAGAAATTTCATGTTAAATCTGTCTTAAATCCTATTTATTTCCTATTTTAGTTACTATCGAAGCCTCTGCTAGGTAGAACTGAGTCAGATTGACCCCAGTGCCAGGACTGTCGGCCATATCTGACTCTGTCTCACCAAAAAACCCCATTCCGGAGCAGGGCGCTCATATCGGGGAAAAAGGTGAGACTGGGGCACACTTAATGGGAAAACATGTGCACCTAGGGTGCACTTAATCCCCTGATAATTGCAGATTCAACCCCGAAACTTAGGTTGCAGCTATTTCTTCATTCTGTGCGACCCCCACACTCATTTCTGAAAAAATCTCACAACCCCCTCGCTAGATTTGGTCAAAAATGTGCGGCCTGTCAAACAGAAATTTAATTTAAGATTAATAAACAGTAATTTTCAGTTTCATAGGACTGTTAATGTGGCCCAACTACCTCTGTCCACCATTGCAGGTCATTTTCAGTTTCTGCTTTTATTTTCTACAAATTATTTCATGGACAATGTGTAAATGTTAAGTAAACCATTATGGCTTAATAAAATGAACCTAGTCTAACTAAAAGAAACTAAAAGTAACCATCTTGCTTCCCCCTTCCTCATCTACCCAATCATCACCCTTTGGGGTATTCTGGGATACGACGAAGAGAAAGCTCGTATAGATCTAAGCACTCCATGATATTGTTCCAAAACCATAAAAATTGGGTGAGCTGGAAGGTAGAGGGGATAGAGAAGGAGGGCTTCTCACGGTGCTAAGCATCCTTCCTGTTGACCAAACTTGCATCCGGGAGGTGACCTGAGGATCTACGGATGGGATTACTCCCATTGTGTTGAGATCCCATCACCTTCTCTTGGTTGAAGAGGAATATCAGTGAGAGGTAGACATCTAGTTAGGCCAGAAAACATTCAGGGTTAATCATTGTACTTGTTCACAATTTCTGTTTATTTATTCTTGCATACACAACCATAATGACATGAACTCTACCATGATGAATTCATAAACCATATTGTAGCAAACAACTACACCATACCAACTAATTAACCCAACTCAGTTCATGACGCTGAGTAAGCCTTAAAATTTACTAATTTACACTAAGTTCAAACAACTCTGCAGTCTTTGAGGACATAAGTCCCTGACTGCTTCAACTGTGGGAAGTACTTGGGCTCTTCCCAGAAAATCATTGTGAGGAGTACCACAGGAACCCCAAAGTAGCTGGTCGCTGAGAGGAATTGCCAAGTGAAACGGGAAACGACCCCTTTCGATTGAGTAGAAGCAACTGTGAGGAACAAGCCAAATGCTATCTTCTGGCAGTCTTGGTGGCTAAGAGACCACTTTCAGCCAATAGGAAGCCACTGCAACCGGGGTCCAAACATCATTCCCACCAAGTTTCAGACATAAATCTAACACAATTGATCCTCCATGATCTTCCTCAAGACTAAGAGGTGAAACGCCACCATTTGGAACACTCAATTGACACTGTCGAAGACACTCTCAATGATCTCCCACACCATGAGAAGGCCACACAACCTTTGATTCTAAATCAGACCCATATCATTCTGAACCAAACCTCCATACCGCAACATCAAGCCCCTTGGCTAGTACAAATCCGGATCCATTTTTCGGCCTAACCTTAGCAAGTGGACCCATGTCCACATCACAAATTGTCACCCACAACCTGACAAGTGTCCCAAGCACAGTCATGCAAACTGTCATTAGTCTGCTGCCACCACCTATAGTTACCAGCCAAGCTGGCCCACTTGCAACACATGGGGCTAGTGGCCCCTCCACACACACTATCCCTCCTGCCACACAGGGGGCAGTGGACCATCGAATTACTTTGCCCCTACTATCATACATAGGGGCAGTGTCCTTGCCACTCATACTATCCCACCCACAACACTTGGGAGCATTGGCCCATCCGTAAGCACCCCTAGATGTGCATATGCACTATGCACTTGCAAATCCCACCACCATCGCAACCCCATCCCACATTAATTTGGGATCAAATCTGCCCTTCATGGCTCATCTGAACTTTCCTGATTTGGCTAGATTAACAAATAACCCCATCTGCCACCAAGCTTTTTGGCCACCTATGCCAACTAACCTGCGATCAGACATCCCCAAGTTTGAAGGAAAAGCCAGGGAATGTCCCCAAAACTACATAATGACATTCCATCTATGGTGCTCATCTAATACCATTGTAGATGACTCCATCAGGTTGAAGCTATTCCAACACACCCTTACAGATGCTGCAGCCAAATGGTACATTGAGCTGCCACAAGCCAAGTACCCCGACTTCAACTCCTTAACCTTCATGTTCCTATAGGATTTCCAACTCCCTGTCAGATATGACGAGGGGGTGGAGATCCTTCTATGCTGCCATCAAAGCACTGCCACTCACATAACTGACCATACCTATGAGTGGCGGGGATGACGCAACTTATGCAAAATCCAACTAGACAATAGGATCTTCTTGGATTGGTTCCTTAAGACTTTTCTCCCACCCATCGCAAAGGATGTCGCATCTGGACATCCCCAATATGAAGAAGAGGCCATACTGAAGGCCCAACAATTTGACCTCATCTATGCCTAGTCTAGATACTTCTATACTGTCATTCCAGATGCTCCCCACCCAAGTACCTCCTACAGCCGCAGCCTCGACCGACACCACCTGCTATTACACCACAACTAAGCAACACCGCTAATGTTGCTTACCAAAACCAAGCTCCGGACTATCCTAGAATGATTTCCCAGTCTGAAGCAACAACTTCTTATGCACAACCTGCACCACAGTAGCAGGGTCATGCCATTGCTTGGCCAACACAACAATATGTGGGGAAAATTCCCACATTTGTGGCACCACCACCCCCAAAAATATACTATGCACCACCAATACAACCTATGCAAGCCCCCACCCACACTCCACCCACTCCATTGGGACAGGTATTTGCACAGCAAAACCATCCCAACTAGTCTACCCCCAACAATCAACAAGGGAAAGCTAGAAACAACCAGCCCCGCAACCAAGGCAATAACCAACCATAGGGAGGTGGTCGACAACTGAACCCTCCCAATAATTCTGTGGCAAACTGTCCAACCCAGAACCCCCCACAACCAAATGCACCAAGACGCAATGCCCCATTGCACACAAACCAACCATGCACACTCGGTGAAGTCTATTGGCACTATACGTTCGAGTGTCCCTTCATGGGTCATGCGAAATAGGACATTTGAAACGAGGCCCAACAGGCTGCCAACGCTACAAACCAAGCACAACCCAATTCGACACCTCAAGGACATCCCCCCATGGTGCTTCAAAACCCACTTCCAGTCCAAGGATTGGTGGCAATCGAACCCCCTCCCCAAGCCAATCCCACTTCTCTGGGGGCACCTCCCATGGCCGAAAAAGGTGTTCATCACCTGCTAGCCATGATGACTGAAGAGGTCAACTTGCAAACCAGATGAAATCAATATGATACCACCACCGAACCTATTGACTCATTAGCAGCATCCACGTGTAAGACAGTCAACCTACCGCTTCAATTACCCCTATTCCTACACCCCCCCATATGCATAGTTTCTAATAATGCCATAGCTAGAGCTACAATCAGCTATAACATTGTGGATGATTTGGCCCAAACTCCAACCGCCATGTCCACTCTTAAGGTACTTAAAACATGCCCAACATAGCGGAAGGCTTTACTAGCCGGTATAGGGGTAGTAGACCCCTCTGACTCCAAGTTAATTACATTTGACATGGAGAACAGAGAGCCACGCATGCCCTCCACTATTGCCTTCCAAATTCCGGTGTCCATCTAGAACTTGGTTGTGCACTCATACATAGTGGATGAGGGGGCATCCACGTGCGTCATGTCTACCTTGGGTTGGCAGAAGCTTGGATCACCAATTCTGCAACAATCCTCCATGACTTTGCAGGCTTATGATGGACACCCCACTAAAGCCCAAGGAATCCTCCCCCATGTCCCCATCACATTAGCCCGGAAGACAGTCCTGATTGACTTCGAAGTCGTCAATGCTCAACTAGATTACAACCTACTCCTTAGAAGGAGTTTCATGTATGCCATGTGAGCCATCGCGTCAACTGTCTTTCGCCTCATGATGTTCCCCCATGAAGGGAATATTGTGATAGTTGACCAGCTCACCTACCATGATCCATAAGGGTTAACACTGCCTGCCAATGTTATCCCTACCATCACCACCATTTAGCCGCAAGGGGCAACCCTACACACTAACTTCATCCCTGCAACCAACACTGTGGTTGAAAACACACCAGCCTCCCCACCATTGAATGTGGGCCCTCGGTTGTTTACTGATCCCAACATGACAGATCCTTTCCCGTTGGTGTCACCACCACCGACACAAAAAGAAACTCCGAACTTGTGCATGGTCTCATCAAGCACCGCTGCACCCAAACAACAACCGCAGCCGCAGCCCCAACCATAACCACAACATCGTCCGCAGCCGCAACGCCAACAATAGCCGCAACATCACCCGTAGTAGCAACATTACATGTATCTGCAACCACAACCACACCCCCACATGCAACCAGCTGAGAATTATTTGGGCTCATCTCCAATCCATACAATTCCCTTCCTCTTTTCCCGCCCTAGTGTCATGAGCAAGCTGATCATGGCTACCTTAAGCCTACCCAACTTTATGTTGGGCATCCCAGTGTTGTACCTTGATCCACCAACTCAACCACCAATGCCCCAAGTGGTCTTAACCCTGGTGCAATGCATTGCGGTTGAGTCTCACTCTCCACCTGGTCCACACAAGCCAACCGTTGCACCTGCACCTGCACCGCACCAACCCAAAAGGGCTAGGGGAAAGAACACCAAAGCCACCGCAGAGCCGCGACAAGTCCCACCTTGCGCCATCTGCGAGCAACAGGGCCATCCAACTTAAAATTTCCCTAAAATCCCAGTGATCCGTGCGCATCTAGATGCCATGGACACAAACGAAAACATCCCCGTGGTTGAACTCCCGACCGCGCCAGTAGTCAAGAACAAGGCATTGAGAACAAACCATGCTTGTGCCTTTTGTAGATTGTATGGACATTACTCTCACCATTGCCAGGACCTGCCCAAATTTCGAATAGCTCTAGCTGACCTCCGTCACCATTCCCTGGAGTCTGAAATCACCTTGATCAAAGAAGTTCACCCACCACCTCCTTCTTTAGACACCATGTCCATTTACGTGATGTCTAGTTCAACTGACCCGCTTGTCTCCACCATCACTGACGGTTCATCAGACCTGTCTCTTCTGTTGTTTCCACAACCACAGCCGCAACCTCAGTTACCAGGGAAACAATGGGGTTCATTCCTGATCAACATGATCCTTTTTCTTTTTCTTTTCCTTTTCTTTTTCCTACCATCCAGGATCGTGAGTAAGTCTACCTTGGAAACCCTGCATCTATAGGATTTCACAATAGGAGATCCTCTGTGGTACCTTGAACCACCTACCGTACCTCTGAGGCCCCAGGATGTGTTGACTCATGTCCAGCCAATTGAGATGATGTTGCACCTACCTCTAGGTCCATCAAAGACTCCTCCCATCTCTAGTCCTACCCCTCTTCCTCCAACAGAGACTAGGGGCAAGGCCACAACAGCCAAAACCAATACCATTTACGCGGTCTCTAGCACCAGTCGCCCTTCCATCTCATCACTTGTGGAAAATCCACCTGATCTATCCCGACACCACTTACATGATGACAGAGAGATCTGTAAGACCACCTCTGTTTTTACCTGATTCCCTTTAAACCATAGTGTGGAATCAGTTCTTCCCATAAAAGACCAGATTCCGTCACCCCGCCGTGCCAATGACCTTTGTCTTGGCAAAGGGATGTACACCCTCATTGACTCTGATGGACAACTCTTGGAGAACCCTCGCAACAGGCTCTACCTCAAGATATTTTATGCTTAACATCAGCAATGAGTCGCTTCCTTTTCTTTTCATGTTTTTCAACGTTTTTTAGCAAAAATCAGGGGTAGCACCATCACTTGCTAGTCCAAAGACACCCAAAATTAGTTCGAGACACCTCTCACATATCCGGGCTCAAATGTTCTATATATATCCTTATGAGACCATCGTCTCATGCTACATTAATCAATTTCAGGACCATTTCCCACAAGTCACCTTGATTTACAAGCCATGACATGACGATGCGAGTGTCTATAGACCGATACTTCCGTCACACTTCCCGATCACAACTCATGCGATTTTTTGGGCCATCGCCCATTAAGGACTGTAATTTTAGCTTTTATTTTGCATTTTCAACACATTGTTGTCTTTTCCATTCACCGCACCTGACGCGGACATCTGGACCATCGTCCAGAAAACAATTTATTTTTCTCACACGTATTTGGCATATAAATGCCTTTGGACTTGTACTCACATTGCATGTACTACAAGCGTTGAGAGAACACTACCTTTATGCTAAGTTTAGTAAATGTGATTTTTACAAACCACAGATACAGTATCTAGGTCATGTTATCTTTGAGACAGGAATAGTTGTAGATCCAGAAAATATTAAAACCATAAAGGATTGGCCTACCCCTACTAATGTCACTGACATTAGGTTCTTCTTGGGATTAGCTGGATACTATCGGAAGTTCATTGAGAACTTCTTGACAATCCCTTGCCCCATGACCTCTTTGCAGAAGAGAGCAAGTAAGTTCTTATGGACCAGTAAGTGTGAAGAAAGTTTTCAAAAGCTTAAGCAACTTTTGATGACCACACCCATGTTATGGATTGCAGATCTCGATGGGGATTTCATTGTTTACACGGATGCAAGAAAGCAAGGACTTGGAGGAGTCCTCCTGTAGAACGATCATGCGATCTATTATGAATCGCGAAAGTTAAAAGAGCATGAGAAAAATTACCCTACGCATGACCTTTAGTTAGTTTCCATCATCCATGCTTTGAGAATTTGGAGGTACTACCTCATGGGAAGGAAGTTCCTTCTTAAGAGAGATAATATGAGTCTGAAATATTTATTCGATCAACCAAATTTGAATGGAAGGCAAGCCAGGTGGTTGGCTTTCCTTAGTGAGTACCATTTTGAGCTAAAACACATTAAGGGAAAAGACAATAAGGTTGTCGATGCTTTGAGCTGGTGAACTCATATGATATATGAGGTGACTTTGAGTCAAGCTAATGCAGAGTTGCATGAGAGGATTAGAGTGGCCAATGGAGTTGACCCCTTCTATGTGGAAATCCTCAAGAAAGTCGAGGATAATAGGTTGTTTCAACAACAAAAAGAATACAAGGTAGACGAACCTATACTGCTATGGTCTAGGGATTTTTTTTATGTTCCAGAAGGAGGGGACCTTCGGTCTAGCATCCTCATGGAATTTCATTGGGAACCTTACTCTGGGCACCCGCGATACCAAAAAATGATATTTGCTGTCAAGATACACTTTTATGGCCTAAGTTAAAGGTCGGCATTGCAATGTTTATTGTGAAATGTCAAGAATGTCAACTAGTCATAGTTGAGCATCAACATCATATGGGATTGCTGCAGCCATTACCCATTCTAGAATGGAAGTGGGAGGTCACTAGTATGGATTTCATCATTGGTTTACCGGAAAGTAAGAAGAAAAATGATTCTATTTTTGTGGTCATTGACAAGTTGTCAAAGGAAGCAAACCTCATTCCTATGAAGTCGACCTACAAAGTCGTGAACATTGATGATATCTTCTTGAAAGAGATATTTAGATTGCATGGGATACCCAAAACAATTACCTCGAATCGAGTCATTAAGTTTACAGGAAACTTTTGGAGATCTTTATTCTCCGAATTGGAGACACAGTTGAAATTTAGCATTGCATATCACCCACAGAGAGACAGGTAAACAGAAAGAATAAACTGAATTGTTGAGGACATGCTTCGAATGTATGTCATGAACAACCCCATGAAGTGGGAGGATTACCCACACCTCTTAGAGTTTGCATATAACAATGGTTATCAGAATTCCACTAAGATGACTCCCTTTGAGGTACTCTATGGATGGAAGTGTAGAACACCGTTTACTTGGGATAGCTCGATGGATTGGCTCATGTTAGGGCCTAATTTGTTGATGGACTTGGAACAGTTCATTCCCAATGTCCAGGTGAACCTTAAAGAAGCACAAGACTGTCAGAAGAGTTATCCGGATCGAAAATGAAAAGATAAGTATTTTCAAATAGGTGATCATGTTTACTTGAAAGTAAAATCCAAACGAAGCTCGTTGATCTTGGGTAGGTGTGGTAAGTTAGCACCTATATTTTGCAGACCTTTTGAAATATTGGCCAAGAAAGGGCCAGTGGCATATGAGTTAGCGTTACCTGTGCATGTAAGAGTCCATAATGTTTTCCATGCATCTTTGTTAAAGAAATATGTTTATGATACTAAACATGTTGTTGATTGGTCCATGTTATAGGTGGAACCTGAAGAGGAGTTTTCCCCCGAGCCTACTCATATAAATTTCATAAATTGTTCTAATGAGGAATGTTTGAAAACCATTTGATCCTCAAGAGAAACCCATAATATTCTAGCAATGAGGCTTACTGCAGAAAAACTAAAATGGTGCTAACAACAGGCTCCACGAGGGATGCTATCCTCCTAGCGAGGTAGCAAAGAACCCCCATAGACCAAATGTCGAATCCATTGGGCAGCTACCAATTTTCTGAAATACTCTACCTGTTCTGAATTGAACCATCAACTGAAACCATCCTGCAAACGAATCCCACTCTTTCAACCTGTCACCTATCACCTGTCCACATTCTGAAAACTGAAGACAACTGTAACTGCAAACCTAAACTTTAAAACTGAAACTAAAATCAAAACTGAAACTGAAAACAAACCGATAGGTGCTTAATGGAATGCTCGCCATGTCGAGCTTATTCATCTTTACTTCCCTACCCTACTTACTAAGCATGAATGCTCACTCAAGTAACTTCCAACATCCAATGAATCCACTCAAGCAAATGATCCCATAAACCAACTTTTTCTTCATGCTTGATAAAACACAAAGATGACAAACTTAATGGAAGAAAGTTATATAAAGAAATTGATCTTTAGATTAGAGATATAACCAGCCATTACCACTGCCAAGAGTCTCCATGTACTCTACCATTGGATCATAAAAAACATGAAAGCCTTCAAAAAATTCTGTCATTTGCTTACCATGAGAAGGCTGTCCCAACTGTAAATTCCCTTGCATGCTGTCAAACTGATCTTCGAAAGAACAGTGCAAGGAAAACACATGACAATTTTCAGGTGATACATCCACAACTTCATCTAAAATTTCTGATTTTAAAACTTGATAATATTTATATGCTTCTGCAGAAACATCATTCACTTCTTCAATAGGATTGAGCAAATAGATTTCTCCTTGATAAAAAAATTCTGAATTTGAAAAACAAAACGAAACATCCATTTCAGAACCTCGATCTTCTTCTTTGTTATTCAATTCTTCATTGCATACTTTTGTTTTTTCTAAAGGCTGGGATTGATTGAATAAATGTCTTCCTCACTCATCATCCATTCTAAGGAAATTTATACATTCATCTACAATATCAAATCTCTGTTTGTGATCTTCAACATGTCTCGTTCCCACTATGTTTTCAAATTTTTTTATCTTGGATTGCGATGAAATTTTCTTCACTAACAGAAATTGAGATAGGCTGATTGCATTCTTCAGAAAACAAATCAGTACACCCATCTCCTTTTCAATCACCAAGTTGATCATCTTCTTCAAGCAAAGAGAGCTTTATATATTCATGTAAATCTTTAGGTGAAATTTGAATTTGATTAACATGCAGGAGTCTTCCTTCAAACACTATTTCAAAATCTAATTTCTCTTTACTTGCATTTTCAGAAAATGAACATGTGGAGGGAATACAAGACTGAAATTCTCCAGAATTCTCATCTTCTGTGTAATCAATCACACAAGCACTGTAACTATTAAGAGATTGCTGCTGTGAGAAAGAATTTTCTGATTGTGAAGGGGAGGCTTCTTCTTGTAACAAAAATTCAGAAGTTGAATAATATGAGGAAGGATTTGATTGATAGTCCCAACCTCTCTCTTGGTCACATAAAGAATGACAAGAATGCTACAAATCATCATTAATTTCTGGAAGAGAGATATAATTGGTTGAAACACAGTTGTGGTCTATGTCAACTTCACTCAAGGAAGACGATATTGAGTGTTGGGAGTTTTCTTGAATATCATGGCCATTGGTTTGTCTTTCTTTTTGAGCTAAATATTCATGTAAGATCTCTACAACCTCTTCATCCAAATACTGATCATCACCACACTCATCTTTCACATTTTCAATGAAATCTCTATCGTGTGTGCAACAATCTTGAAGTAACAACAAAGAAGGATAATGCCTTTTGAAATTCTCATAAAATATTGTATCAAAGTATTTAAGGGAGGATAAAATCCTTGCTCGCAATCCCTCATACCAAGACCTTGCATGCCCTTCCAAATTAAACATGAACAGTTTCATTAAAGAATCCTCATGCCATCCCACTCCGAGCTTATGTATATGCTTATGAAATCTAAATAAATAAATGGCAACATCATCACCGTTTTCATCATTGAATCTTGCAAGATATTTTTTCCAACCTACCATAGGTATTTTATTGGGATAACCAGAAATGGAAGCAAGATTCATAGGAGCATACCTTGCATCTCGAGAAGTCATCTTGATGGTGGAGAAACTGAATCAGCTCCTCAAACTTTGCAACCTCGTTTGATAGTGGAGTGGCCATAGAACATTATGAAGAATGGATCCTTCGTAGATGGAGTCGCGAGGTGAAAAGAGGCATGACCTTCTTGATGTCTGACCATTGTTCACCATCAACAGTGAGATCTAAACCCTTCATTCAAATCCAGGGGATATTTCAGACCTCTCCGTGTCTCTGTCTTTCTGACCACCCATCTTCCTAGTGGAGTCACCTTCCAAAATATTTCAATGGAGTTGCCACGACAAATGATACAACCTCTTTCGCATGTAAGAATCTCTGTTTTCCCACATAAACTCTTTATCCTTTGAATCTTCGTCGTTCTTCCCAGGGATGATATTCAATCTCGTCCCCCGCAATGACGCCAGTTTGTTAGCACCGAAATTGAACCAAAGGTTGTGGAAGGGCTCGCTTCCGGGTAATAGAAAAACCGCTTTTAAAGAGAGAACTGACCTTCTGCTCTTCTCAGAGGGATCTCTCACTAAATGTATGACAGTGTCAAATATATATATACAAATGGAAACTATAAATCACTTGTGGAATTGGTTGAAACAAAACACAACATCATTGGGTAATGAAGTCAAGATATAAAACAAAGATAATCAGAACTTAAATGCAAACGTTTTCATCACAAGGGCAAGGTAGCCACTCGATCAGAGTCGATTCATATTTGTCTAGTGAGAAGAAGGAACATGAACAAACCATTAATGCAGAGCATTGTGAGAAATGAATTCTACATTAACGTTGGAAGAAACTTTGGTGAATACCTGAAATAATAGACGGAGCTGTTATACCCTAAGTCTTAGATATGAAAGAAAAAGAAAAGAAATAACAGACTTTAAGTACGAACGACACAGGAATCCTTGTGTGAAAAATGCCTACGATTATATTAAAACTTTCTTGAAAACATACACAACAAAATATTACAATGGTTTCAACCCCTTCTCCTTCTTCATGAGGTATATTTGTAGTATTTGGATTTCCGAGACTTACATCTAGGAATCAAAATTTGTTACAATAAGAAGGACATCCTCTAACAAACTCAAGACGTGTCTTGCACACCACGATTCACATAAGACAAAAAATAAAATGTAGTCTACTAGAAAAACACGCTTAAAGCCCCTCCTGCATATCCCAGAAGGTGACCGATGTGACAAAACTGAAATACTTTTTTGTAATTGGCCATGTTCCCAACAAAACCCATGTCTTACTTTCCTCTGATTCAGCTCCAGCTCTTCAGGATTTGATTTTGAAACTGATGAATCACACAGTAAACCTGTTAATTTCTGGAAAAATACCATGTGAAGATATTTTAAATTCTCCTAACGTGAGATACCTGTGTAAAATATGAATTATGGGTTTGTAGAAAGGCATGTTTTGAAGAAAAACCTCTCTCAGTTTCCTGAAATTCAACTCCATTTGGCGGAAACAATTCTTCGAATGTGATGTCTAAAATAGTCATTTGGAAACCCTAAAACATAGCCAGTAAAAACCACATTGTTTCTCCTCACCCATAAGACCTGGGTAAAAACTGAGAGAGGTTATTGAACATGATCATTTTCTAAAGAGAAGCCACATTCAATTTTGGAAAATTCTTTCTGGTTTTCCGAAAACTATTGATTGAAATAAGTGACTAAAAGAGTCCTTTAGAAATCTGGAAATTTGCTCTCTAAGGATGACTTCAGTTCTTTCAATCCACAACACCTAGGTAAAAAATGAGATAGGTTATTGGATTTGATTATGTCATAAGAACAAACCTCTCTCAGTTTCTCAAAATAAATCTAGGTTACGAGGAAACAATTGATTTAAAATAATGACCAAAACAACCATTTTTCGTAAAAAAACAACCACCCTCCACTGCTTTAGATACTTTGTTTGTATGGATGTTCTTAATACTAAATCCTTCATTTGTAGATTTAACTTTCTCGAATTTTTGCACCATTCTAGACTGTAGTGTAAGTTTCATTCCTTTACGAGCTATAGCCTCGCCATTGAAATATGCGGGCTTTTAAATGATTTCGCAAATTGAAAAAGTTCATTATCTCATGCAAGATTATAGTGCGAAATGATTTCCTCACCTTCCAATATGAAGGTCAAAACTTATCTATCTTTTAACATCATTTCGTAAATTGAAAAATTTAATTGCTCCGTGCAACTTCACAATCTTAAATTTATTTGAGCTGTCCGATGTGATGTGCTTTAATGAGATCAATGTTTAGTTTTGCTGCAAAAGTGATGGGTTGGTGTGAGGGCACAATTTGACTTTATAAAAATAAACCCTTGCCTCCTTAATAAAAGAATATAAATAGTGGTTGTTGGAGATGGGCTTTTAAGCCAACACTTTTTGTTTTATAAAGAATTTTGTTTAATATTCTTATAAAAATATAAAATATTTATTTTATAACTTAAACTTGTAAGCCACTTTTATAAAACATTGATTTATATATAATTATGTTCATTTTACCCAAAGCTTCTAACATTTTGTTGCGCCTCGAAATTTTTATAAATTGTTTTAATGGGGAATGTTTGAAAACCATTTGATCCTCAAGAGAAACCCAGAATTTTTAAGCAATGAGGCTTACTGAAGCAAAACTAAAATGGTGCTAACACACAGAAAGAATGATGAAAAATAACATCTCTCAGAATTATTTTCTATAAACTTCTAAATTAGAGTAAATAAGTTTTTTTTATGAAGTGCATAAATTATGTATTTATTTATTAAAAAACTGAAGTTTTTGAGATGTGTGTGTGAATTTAACCAGTAATTTTGAATTTCTGGGTAGTAATATTTTGTTCTATACTACCTTTCTTAGATTGACCCAATAACGTGCTGCAATATGTAATTTTATAGTTTTATAATTTTATGTGAAAAAGAAAACATAGACAAAGGCATGAACTTATTTGATCTATTTAAAAAAAAAGATTACACTGAGAATCAAGTATGGAACATAACAACGATTTGGTTGAAATGAAACAGACTCAGACGGGACAAACCCAAAACAGAAGACAGACTCAGACTGGACAGACCCAAATACAAGTTACATTTGCAGTTGATATATATAAATATAAAGCAAATCACGAGAAAAAGCGAGACTGCATCTCACCACAGAGATCTTCATGGGCAGGGCAGCTAATCAATGTAAGACAAATTTCAGACAAAATTACAGTCAACAAACACTGATTTACTTGAAAATGTCCAGAGCACAACCACTGAAAAGCCCCACGTGGACATTCTCTTCTTGCAGAGAATCCTCACCATCACAATCTTTACTCAAGGCCTCCAGAATTATGCGAAAAACAGCCACATCGTAGGGCAGAATGAGAGGGCCCGAGCAGAGGAAACCATATTCCTTCTCGGCCTCCTCTAACAGCAACCGGAACACCGATTCCGTCTTGATCACGAACCGGGTGCGGCCCAGCCCGACGTACACTGCTAAATATCCTTCGGGAGCCATGTCGGTATCCTGCCAAGAACGGTGTAGGTTAATGACAGGCATCATCATGCACGATGTCGTGAACGACCTGGTCCTCGGCATCGCTAGACGAAGCCATCTCCATGTCGCTAGAATCAAGCTTGCTCTGTTTCTTTTCTCTTTGCCGTACATGAAATTCAAAGTCACAAACTCAATACCAATCCAGAAAAGAAAACAGAAAAAAACATGCTAGTTAATTTAAACCGAGGGAAGGAGCAGATCTCAACGGTCAACTTCTGTCATAAGCCATATACACATGCATCTTCGTAATATGGTTGCCATAACAATTCAAATGATATGTACAGCCTGCGCGCATGGTTATTCCACAACAAACCCCTGCTCAGAATATCGTACCACCAAAACTAAATGTGCCCTCATATAAACTGCAAGATATTAAGCTCGGTGCCCTTATTGGATTCGAATCAGATAATGGTGGCTCAGCTAAAGACGGAATCGGATACTAACTAGGGATCGGCTACAGGCATTGCAATTCCCAATGATTATTATTTGAATACTACCATATATCAAGAAGAGTCAACTCAGCCTATATGTAGCTCTCGTGGGCCACTAGAATAATGAAGAAACTGAAATCTCTCCGTTAGACTCAATAACAAGATTTGAAGTTAGGGAGCTTTTCTTTTATATTAAGGAGATGTCCTGGCAAAGCCATAGCCAAGATGATTTTAAATTGAACATGTAAGTACGAGAATCACTACATCTATAGAGATATCCCCCTCCTTAGTTATGGATCGTCCTTGACAATGAATTCATGTGAGCGTGGTAGATTATAACTTTAGGGAACCGATTTATTGTTCAGTGATCGTTCTTGATATCTGAAGGTTATAGTGGTAAATTCGTGCCAATCATTAATTACGTTTTATAATGTCATATTCAAAACTTGCAATATCTATCTATTTTTGCCAATTGCAAGTGTGATATTGCTGTTCAAGCGTAAGTATTTTGAAATCCAGAAGCACTTAGGACCAATCATTCACGAGTTATAAAGTGAGATCAAGTTATTTAAATATAAGATAGGGTTAGGAAGTGTTTAGTGCGATATCGCTGTTTAAGCCCAAGTATTCTCAAATCCAAAAGCACTTACTACCAATCACTCACGAGTTGTAAAATGAGATTTAAGTTGTTATTATATAAATATATCATAGAATTAGGAAGTGCTTATTGGGAAATTTAGTTTACAATGGGATAGGGATACGGATTTTTATAAAAAATCATAAATGTTTATTTTTAAAGTAGTTGTATTATAAGTTATTTTAAGTGGAATTTTTTTTTAGCAAAATGATTGAGTTATATTCTTATTTAATTAAATACTAAATTAAGATATTGAATTGATGTATAAAAATGATTTAAAAAAGATTGAATTATTTTTATATCTAATTAGATACCAAATAAAGATATTAAATTGATGTAAGATCTTATTTTTTAAAGTACAAATTCTTTCAAAGAGATATAATTAGCTAAATGATATTGTTAAGTTATTTTTTTATCTTTTATATAAAAACCAAAAAATTTAATTAACCTATGTTTATGTTTGTAATGTTTTTTTTTTATTATTATTTAAAGTGTATAATATTTATTTCAGAAATGTATAATTTTAGTTCTTAATTTTATTTATATAATAAAAAATTAAATTATTAAAAAGATGTTCAAATATATATATATACAAAAGTTAGAGAAGATAGTTTAGTTGGTTGGAGTCTAAATGTAAAGACTTTTTTATATTAATAATCTTTATGAGAATAAGAAAAAATAAAAATTCTATTAGTTTTATTTTGTTACATAGTAGATGTTTTGTATGAGCATGGATTATTAAAATGTTAGTAATATATGCTTGGTGGTGTTAGGAGTTTATATTAGTGTTTTGATTTTTTAAGATAGATCTATCACATACATGAATGCTACTTAATGAAAAATTAATAATTAATTTGTATTTAATATTTTATAATGATTTTGATCATTTTATATTTTTTAGTTTATTATATTATATTGTTTTTAAAGTATAATTTATGTTAACATATTTACATTTATAAAGTTGTGTTTAAAAATATAGTTTTGATTACTCTATTACAAAACTAAAATAATTTTCTAATTGTTTTATATAAAAAGTTTATGATAATAATTTAATGTTTTTATGATCTACTTATTTTTTATTTATTTATAGTCATTTTTTCATAAGTTTAAATTAATTCTCACAAAGTTTAAATTAATTCTTTAAATTTACCCTTTGTATCATTTTTTATCATAATATTTTTTTTCAATAAAATTTACATTTATATATATATGTTATTGTTGATATATTATTGAACCAAAATTACTATTTTGTTTTATGTGTTCAATGTATTCCAATGTAAAAACAAATTATGATGATGACCTCACTTATTTTTAACATCTACTAGGACCAAGTTTACTCTATCAAACCTTAAGGTCATGAATGGATTGATTTTCTTTAGAAGTTAATTTATTTGTTCAAAGAGATGTAAGAGAACAACCCTAAATCATCATAGTTTTTGTGGTTTAAAAAGTTAGGAAGATTTATACATTTTGAAATTGTGATATAATGTAGATATACATATGGAAATTAAAGAGAGTGACTTTCATATTCAACCCTCTTAGGGTAAAGGAAATGGCATTTTTTTTCCTTTGATGTATTAGAATATTTTCAATTCCTTGTTTGATTATGTAGTTCAAAAGAAGTTGTTCTTATTTTGGCAATATTTACACTAGTTATAAGAAAAATTACCTTTTGTTGTTTTTAGGTTATGATAATCAAATCCTTAATTCCCCATTGATTAAAACACAAGCTTGTAGAAAGTAGACTTATATAACAAATGCAGCAATTAAATTAGTGCAAGAATAATGATGCAAAATACAATAACACAAAGCCTATATGAATAATACAATTTAACATGTTCCATACCATTTGCTAATCATCTATGTTTTTATTAGTTGAAGTGTATTGAGCCACGACACCAAGATAATAATTAAGTAAGCATTATCTATATAATTTAAAATACTATTAATCCAAGTTAGTGTACTCATTCCATCTTTTTATGATATATACGTGGTTCTTAGTGGAAGATTATAAACCATAACCACAAGAAAGTAATGGAGTAAACATGATCCATATAATTTGTGGTTTTCATAATGGGAGGTAATTTAACAACAATTTAAGTTGGCTATGATCATCATATGTATAAAGTTATCTACTCCCCAAAGATGTTTATTGCCACAAACTACTAGAATCTAACATTTTAATAGATTTATTTTGGATACTCAATAAACATATTCCACATAAATAGACTATATTTTTAAAAATAAATGTCAAACTTCAAAACTAAAGGAAGAAACCCCAAATAGTATCCCTTTGTTTGAAGTTTATATGATCTCTTCCTAAACAATGTGGATGAATATGGAATATTTTGAGCTATTAGCTATGTTTATTTTGTAATTTATATTTTAGAACTTAGAATAATTGAAACTTACTTTCTTTTGTAACTATGTGTTAAAGAACACGAATTGGGTTTGACATATGATGATATTATATAATAGAAAAAAAATTGCTTCCTCGATATATGGTAAATCTATATATACACAAAAAATAGTATTTTTCATAAAAAGAATGACACAAAAAAGGAAAAGGTAAATTGTATGATCCAATCTAAGAGTTAACCCTTTATTTTTTGTGGAATCCATTAATTCAATTAAATTGTTAATCACATTCTCATTAATTCTTTAAAAGATACTAAAGTAAACAAACATGGAATAAAATTAAACAAATTTCATGGGATTGGTAGTAAAGCATAGCCTCACCATCCAAATGAAAATACAAAAGAATTAAAGCTTCAAGTGAGAAGCATACTTTTATTGGGTATTATAAATATGTAAAAGGTTATATAATTATTCAACCTCATTTGAGTGTACATATTATTGCAATATTCATGTTTTGAAGTTTGAAAACTATTAAATCAAATTATGTAAATATTCTAGTAAGAATTTGTTGCGTGGAGCTTAAGGCTATATAGTTGGATTATCAAAATGATGTAAAGCTATAAATATATTATATTTGAAAGTAATAAAATGCTTGAACTATGTTTTTCATAAAGAGCCCTACAAGAACCATGGGTCCATTAGAGGGAAAAATTAAAGGTGGCCTATGTGAGAGTAAATCCTCTTTTTTGAAGTCTCAACTTTGGAACTCATTGATTTCCCACCATGTGCATTGAATGAATCTTTTAATGCCTCTAACTTATCAAATATAATAATTGAATTCATGTGTGAAGTTGGTGGGAAAATATTCTTATGTAGTTATGAAAGCATGTGATTAATATACTTCTCATGACAATTTTAAGATTCATTCAACCTATGGTTAGAAGTCATTTTAGTTTTCTTTTCAGCATTCCCATCATCTACAATTGACTTTATAATTCTTTTCAAATGCATATTTCATAAGCTTCATAGTTTAAGGTGTTCTCTCCACTTTCATTTACCAAAATAAGAAATTAATAATAAATAAGCATTATGGAGAGGAAATTTTAGACATAAAGTGCAGAATGATTGATGTAGGTGAGTATAAATGCTAGACAAGTTAGGAAAACATTTTCGAGTAAAAAAATGTTCGTCCTTGAATGTTTGAGTATAGAAGAAACTATGTAAAAGCATATAACATGTTGACTCTTTCTTATGAGAAGGATTATAAAGGATGGGTAGTTTGAGTACTATTAATACCTTCCTTGTGTTGTATTTGTGTTGTATGGAATGGAGGAATTGGATTTGAACTTCCAACTTTAAAATGATCATTCTATTATGACTTTAGTTTTATTTTTTAAGTTTACTTTGAAATATATTTAGGCAGATTACATTTTAAGAACAAAGATTAACTTGAGATTATTCTCATCAGTGTCGAACATTAAGCGAGTTTATAAAGGATGAAAACAACTAAAAAGTACCATTGTGCATATTTGAAACCATACCTCCTTATGTTCACCGTATGAGCTCATTGGAATCATTCAAGAGAATGCCACAAAAGAAAGCATGCCACGGTTGCTCACTGTAATTTGTAAGCGACACAAACAAATCACGCTTGCAAACAAATCATACTAGTCCCGAAGAATAGCTGCTATAGACATGTCCAACAAAGTACAGAGAATATCGCGTCTTTGAAGTTGTTTTTCCAGTTCGAAGGTCTTGTGGAAAATGATAATCAAGGATCCAATGTATGTAACAAATTCATAATACATTAATGAAGAAGCTTCCACTGAATTGTAAGGTCTCCTCCATATCATGGAGAATGCATTAAAAAATAAACCGGCTGCCATAATATCGCCAGATTTCAAGAGAGAAAAATTCCGTCGAATCACCTGTTAAACTATTTAATTTGTGATTTTGAAAATTCCATCTAATCACCTATTAAACTATTTAATTTGTAAAATATTCATTTTCCAAAGACCCGTAGCAATCTCATCTAGGATGGCACCGAACATTAAATGAAATACAAAGTAAATATACATTATAATTGTAAACAAATCCTAGAAGAAAGGCCTGTAGTCATCCTATGTCCATGTAGGATGGCACCCGTGCAATAGAATAAGTAGATAATAACAAATCTAAAACAAATTAGAAGCATGTATGATATTTGATAACCACGATTTTCAATAATTAAAACTACTCCACAGAAATCATAAGACCCTATGGGTAGTATAAACAATAACATGTTAAATATTTATGGCTTCATGGTTACACAAAAGATAAACAAAAGAGGTTTATACAGTAGCTAACAGGTGCTGCATAAGCAGCACTAAACCCTCATACAGGATAGTAATACCTTTATTATTATTGCTACATACTGCCATTGTAAAGTACATAACTTAAATATTATTTTAAAAATTGTGTTATTAAAACATTTTCATGACAGTAAGACTATTTTGTAAGACCATCCAAGGATGGAAGCAAGTAAATAACTCAAAAAAATAACCACATAGTAATTCGCAGTAGAGAGGATGGCAGCAAGTAAATAGCTCAAAAGAATAACCACAGTAATTGGCAATAGAGAGCCTGTCGTTGTAAGACCAGCTAGGATATTTCCATTTTCCTTTCTAAAACTATAAATAAGCTTTTATTATAGATAAGCTTTTATTATAGAGTAAGCTAAGTAATGTTAAGACCATCAGCGATGACACCCATAGTACCCATGAAAGCACTAAAAATAAATCCTAATGCACTTAAAACCAATTTGAATTAGAGAAAGTGTAAAAGCCCTCTGTAAACCAGAGTGTAAACCCCATGGGTTTTAAACAAAAACACACCCATCACTTATCTTGTGCAGAGCTGAAGCATTTCCCCACTCTCAGCTCCTTAAGCTCTGACTTTTTATACCTGTAGCAAATCATACCTTTATATATTAACAATCTGGGATGCATTTCATTAATTGTACAGTTTGAAAACCAGATATGGGGTTTTAATTCTTTACCTGGGCGTTCTAAGGCATAGGGAGGCCTTGGAGGAGGGGACTCTGTGGCTTTCCTGGCCAAAGCTCCCAACATGCAACCAAGGCATTAGTGGCAGTTAAAACAATTTATTAAACATTGTAAACAAGTGGAACATAAAGATAAACACCAATACTTTTACGTGGTGCGAGGTGCAGAGAGGCCACGGGTAGGCTCCTCCGCGAAGACCCTTATTCCTCCTCTTAGTGCACAAACAAACTTTGCAGAGTAAGTCACAACTAAGCCATTAAATAGAACTTGAAGTTAAAATACTTGCAGCCATAAACTAAGTGTACCTCGCGAAGGGAAGCTAAGAAATGGAATTAATGGTTGAGAGAAGCAACATTAAATAGAACTTAAAGTTAAAATACTTGCAGCCATAAACTAAGTGTACCTCGCGAAGGGAAGGAAGCTAAGAAATGGAATTAGTGGTTGAGCGAAGCAGCCACTTGCACACGCCGTCCAAGACGCCCATGGACGTCATGAACAAGCACAAACACAGCCTGGAAAGAAACCATTTACATTTCCGTCAAACACTAACAGGGTTATACAAAGAAACACAACATTTCGCCGTTAACATAAGCTCAACTCTCCTGGTCTTACAGGCCAAACAAACAAGAATTCAAATAACAAAGTCAACATTAAGCTCTCAACAAAACCCTAATTGCAAAACCTTACAAATAGACAACATCTCAACGCAAGCATGGAAGCGCTCAGATGTCAACTAGTATCTACCACATTGTTTTAAGTCAACTCAAACTGCAAACACTTTTAAACCCTAAGCTAGGATGGCTTGTGAACCATTGTTTCCAACCTTGTAAACTATGCCAGGAACCATATCACTTAACATAAAAACCATTCCAATATAAACCGAGAACCGTATGATAATATATTAACATTGCAAGCCATATCAAATACATGTTCAAACCTTACCCCTTAGGGCCATTAGGACCAAGGTCATTTACAACACCTCTACCATGAGCTTAGGACTCTGGTAAGGCTCATGGCCTCATAACATTTTTTCTAAAACCTTATTACATTCCAAGGTGGGATTATGACTATGGTATAGTCTGCTAACCCTTGGGGCTAGTAAACCTTAAAACCCAAAGCAATAAACTATAAAACATCATCTTCCTTGTGGCTGTAAGTCATTAATTTACTCATGAGTAAAACTGTTTATTAAGAGTTGTATAATTATTACTATTTAAATGCATGTAATTTTTTTTTTTATTTGCAAATTTTGGGGTGTGTGACTCATGGATTACTTACTGGTGATTCTTTCCTTCTGCAAGATAGTATCTTTTTTCTCCTGCGTTTTTGAAGTGCATAACTTCTCTGTTAATTTATTAAAAAACTTTGTTTTTTAGATGTATGTTAGAATTTAACTAGTAATTTTAAAATTTCTGGGTAGTAATATTTTGTTCTAGACTTCCCTTCTCAGACTGACCTAATAACCGGCTGCAATATGTAATTTTATGTGAAAATAAATCCAGACAAAGGCATGAACTTATTTAATTTATATATAAAAACAGATTACATTGAGAATCAAGTATGGAACATAACAGCGATTTGGGTGCAACAAGATAGGCTCAGACGCGACAGACCCAAAAACATAAGACATACTCGGGACAAACCCAAAAACAAGTTACATTTACAGTTGATATATAAACCCAAAAGCGAGACTGCATATCACCACAGAGTTCTTCCTGGGCATGCAAACTAATCAATCTAAGACAAACTGTAGACAAAATTACAATCAACCTTAAACACCGATTTACTTAAAAATGTCCAGAGCACATCCACGTCTAAGATGCCCGGGGTGGGCATTGTCTTCTTGCAGAGAATCCTGACCGCCACAATCTTTACTCAAAGCCTCCATAATTCTGCGAAAAACAGCGACATCGCAGGGCAGAGTAAGAGGGCCCGCGCAGACGAAACCGTATTCCTTCTCAGCCTCCTCTAATAGCACCCGGAACAGACGGTGATTAACTGACTCCGTCTTGATCACGAACCGGGTGCGCGCTGGCCCGACATAGACTGCGAAATATCCCTCGGGAGCCATGTAGCTGTCCTGCCAAGAACGGCGCAGGTTAATGAGAGGCATCATCATGCACGATGTCCTGAACGATCTGGTCCTGGGCATGGCTAGACGAAGCCGTCGCCATGTCCTCAGAATCAGGCTTAGTCTGTTTCTTTTCTCTTCACCGTACATGGGATTCGAAGTCACAAATTAAATACCAATCCAGAAAAGAAAACAGAAAAAACATGCCAGTAAATTTAAACCTAGAAAAGCAGCAGAGCTGAACGGTCAACTTCTGTCATAAGCGATATACACACGCATCTTCGCAGTATGGTTGCTCATAACAATTCAAATAATATGTACAACCTGCGCATAGTTATATCACAACAAACCCTGCTCAGACTATCGTACCACCAAAACGAAATGTGTCCTCGCATAAACTGCAAGATATTTTGCTCGGTGCCCTTATTGGATTCTAATCAGATAATGGTGGTTCAGCTAACAAAGACAGGATCGGATATTAAGAAAAGCCTAGGGATCGGCTACAGCCTACAGGCATTTCAAATCATCGCAATTCACAATCATTGTTATTTGAATCCTCTACCACATGTCAAGAAGAGTCAACTCCATTAAAGCCTATATGTGGCTCTAGTGGGCCATTACAATAATGAAGAAAATGAAATCGCTCCGTAGGACTCAATAGCAAGATTTGAAGTTAGGGAGCTTTTCTTTTATATTACGGACATGTCCTAGCAAAGCCATAGCACAAATGATTTTAAATTGAACATGCAAGTACGAGAATCACTACATCTATTGAGATATTCCCCTCCCCAGTTATGGATCGCCCTTGACAATGAATCCATGTGAGCGTGGCATATTATAACTTTACGGAACCGTTTAACTGTTCAGTTATCGTTCTTGCTATCTAGTGATTGTTATCTGAAGGGTATAGCGGTAAATTCGTGCCAATCATTCATTACGTTTTATAATGTCATATTCAAAACTTGCAATATCAATCTATTTTTGCCATTTGCTAAGTGCGATATTGCTGTTCAAGCGTAAGTATTTTTACTTGCTAGTTGTAAAATGAGAAGTTATATAAATATATGATAAGAGTTAAGGTAGTGCGATATTGCTGTTTTTATTCTCAAAGCCAAAAGCACTTAGTACCAATCACTAGTTGTAAATTGAGATCAAGTTGTTATATTCACTAGTTGTAAATTGAGATCAAGTTGTTATATAAATATATGATAGAATTAGGAACTGTTTATTGAGAAATTTATTTTACATGAGAGAAAAGGATAGAAACAGGGATTTACATGAAAGAAAGAGAAAGAGAAAGAGAAAGAGAAAGGGAAAGGGATAAGGGTTTAAGAAAAAAAATATAGATATTTATCTTAAAGTAGCTGTATTATAAGTTTCTTTAAGTGGAAAACAAAACTTTAATCATTTATATATTTTTTTAATTAAATACCAAATAAAGATATTGAATTGATGTATAAAAATGAGTTAGAAATGATTCAGTTATTTTTATATTTAATTACATACCAAATCAAGATATTAAATTGATATAAGATTTTATTTTGTAAACTACAAATTCTTTGTAATACAATAAATCTAGGCTTTACTATTATGGGAAGTGGGGTGATTTTTCTTTTTACAACAAATCCATCTTAACTATAAAAAACATTAGTCTTAAAGGACATAACAATTTAAAGCCTTCTCCGTCAATTTTTAAATTCCTACATAGTAAAGTAAATGTATGCTTGTTGTAAAGAATCCTTCCATAGTCTTACTAAGAGCAACTGTACATGTTATCCATCATTTTTTCATGATAACACAACACTATTACCTTAGTTTCTCTTATAACATAACAAGTTTATTTTCTTTTAAATGCGGCCTTAACATAAGGGCTAATGCACAATCATGGACTCCTTTAAAGACAAAAACCTGGAAACTCTGACTTTAGGTGACAATTAGGGGTACTTCACTACCTTATTTGAAGATGAAGTAAAAAGACAAAAGATAGGTAACTGAATCATATTTCATAATATATAGCATTTATGCAAACAAAATGTGTGTAAATGATTATAAAATTAGTTTCCGTGAAATTGGGTTTTCAAATTTTCGGCACATCTTAACATATATGTTTGTGTGGGTGCAACAATATATGAGGTAAATGATGTCAATTTGGGATAAAATCTTGTAGACGTATAAATGACATATCTGCCGAGTGCAACACTATTTATTCAGAAGTTTTCATGAATTATTTTTTTTATTATTAATTATTGAAGTCACAAAAGCTTGAAATGAAAATGTTATGTGCGGGTGCAACACTTTAGGGGAAAATATTAATGAAATCCTTGATTTCTATATATAAGATCATAGAGCTTGCTCGCGTCTAGTGCACCATATAATTTTCGTGGGAAATGGTGATGCAAATCAAAAGTTATATAAAAAACAATCGATGTATCTCTTTTTTAAAACTGACGTGTGTCATTTAGAAAAATAATAATGAATAAATAAAACATAGTTTTGAAGGAAAAAATTGCATATTCAGAATTGTAAGATTGTACTCTACAATATTCTAAATTTCATTAAAAAATATTGTGTTTTTCATAGAAAAACACGCCGTCGAAACTAAGCATATTGATAGAGTTCTAAAAGACAAGCAATAGCCCTGGTTTATTTGTCCTACCCAATAGGTTCGATAGTCCAAATCTATTTCCGAACATAATTCCAAACCTTATTCCCATCAATTTTTTAATTTTAAAAAAATGCATATGCGTTATAGCTTATTAATATCGCATATGCGATATGCATAAGCTATAACGCATATGCATTATAACACATATGTGTTTTTGCTTAACTAATTTGGTACGAGAGTAAAAAAGAGTAATGGAATCCTTATCCCATTATAATACCATTTAGACTCCCAATATTCCATCCAGATGGTCTTTGGGGTGGCCCATGGCACAACATTACATTGGTTAAGAGGGGGGGAGGGGGAATTCAAAGGAGGGAGAGTAAGGTGCAGAGGGAATCATGGGAGGGAGTGATGGGTAGGGGACATATATGGGTGGGATGGAGGGAGGAGAAATATAAGGAGAAGGGAGGGATGGTTATCGGAGATATATGAGGGGGGGGACAGGAGAGATATGAGGGGTGGATGGTTGTTCATCGATGTCTGCAAATGTACGGTCCATAGAATAGAATAGATCATCTGGTACCAGGAATATTCAAACAAGTGTGTGGCCATCAGTGTAATGAGTGTTTATATGTGTATTAAATATTTTGACAGTTTTCAAGATTTAGTAATTAGTATTTATAGTAAGAGGGAGAAATCTCATTACTATCATCGGCATCATCATATACATATTCATTGTGATCATCATCATCATTGTGATCATCATCACCATCATTGTTCATCATCATCATCATCATCCTCACCATCATCATCATCCTCATCATCATCATCCTCATCATCCTCATCATAATGATTTCCAGCATCCTCCTCCTCCTCATCATCATTGTTAATCATCGCCATTCCATTGCAAATGCTTGTTCAAATAAAATCAAAGAAAATTTTCAACTAAACCTATCATCATCGTCATCATTGTTCATCATCATCGTCATCATCATAATCATCCTCATCCTCATCCTTATCATCCTCCTCCTCCTCATCATCATCATCAACATCATCACCCTCATCATCATCATGGTCATCATCATCATCATAATCATCATCATCACCCTCATCCTCATCATCATCATCATATTCATCCTCCTCCTCCTCCTCATCATCACCATCATTGTTCATCATCGTCGTCATCATCATCGTCATCCTCATCCTCATCATCATCATAATCATCACCACCCTCATACTCATCATCATCATCATCATCACCCTCAACCTCATCATCATCATCACATTCATCATCCTCCTCCCCCTCATCATCACCATCATTATTCATCATCGTCGTCATCATCATCATCATCATCATCATCGTCATCATCATCCTCATCATCATCATAACCCTCATCCTCATCATCATCATCATCATGGTCATCATCCTCCTACTCCTCATCATCACCATCATTGTTCATTGTCATCGTCATCATCATCACCCTCATCCTCATCATCATCATCATGGTCATCCTCCTCCTCATCATCATCATCACCATCATTGTTCATCGTCATCGTCATCATCGTCATCATCATCATCATCATCCTCATCGTCATCGTCATCATCATCATCACCATCATCATCCTCATCATCCCCATCCTCCTCCTCCTCCTCCTCATCATCACCCTCATCCTCATCCTCATCATCATGGTCATCATCATCATCATCACCCTTATCCTCATCATCATTATCATAGTCATCTTCCTCCTCCTCCTCATCATTACCATCATTATCATCATTACCATCATCATCATCATCATCCTCATCCTCATCATCGTCATCATCACCACCCTCATCCTCAGCATCATCATCATAGTCATCCTCCTCCTCCTCCTCCTCCTCCTCATCACCATCATTGGTAATCATCATCCTCGTCGTCATCGTCATCATCACCCTTATCCTCATCACCATCATCATGGTCATCATCCTCGTCCTCCTCATTATCACCATCATTATTCATCGTCATCGTCATCATCACCCTCATCCTCATCATCATCACCCTCATCCTCATCATGGTCATCCTCTTCCTCCTCCTCCTCCTCGTCATCATTGTTCATTGTCATCATCATCATCGTCATCATCATCATCATCATCATCACCATCATCATCCTCATCGTCATCATCATCATCATCATCACCATCCTCATCATCGTCATCATCATCACCATCATCATCCTCATCCACATCCTCATCACCATCATCATCACTCTCATCATCATCGTCATGGTCATAATCATCATCATCATCATCATCATCATCACCCTCATCCTCATCATCATCATCATAGTCATCATCCTCCTCCTCATCATCACCATCATTGTTCATCATCATCGCCATCATCGTCATCATCATCATCATCATCCTCATTCTCATCATCATCATCATCATCATCGCCATCCTCATCCTCATCCTACTCATCATCATCATCCTCATCATCATCATCATGGTCATCCTCCTCCTCCTCCTCCTCCTCCTCATAACCATCATTGTTCATTGTCATCGTCATCATCATCATCATCATCATCGTCGTCATCGTCATCATCGTGATCATCATCACCATCCTCATCGTCATCATGATAATCATCACCATCATCATCCTCATCCTCCTCCTCCTCATTATCATCATCACCCTCATCCTCATCATCATCACCCTCATCCTCATCATCATGATCATCATCATCATCACCCTCATCCTCATCACCATAGTCATCCTCCTCCTCCTCCTCCTCATCACCATCATTGTTCATCATCATCATCATCATCATCGTCATCGTCATCATCATCATCATCACCATCATCATCCTCGTCATCATCATCATCATCATCATCACCATCATAGTCCTCATGATCATCACCATCATCATCATCATCATCATCAACCATCATTGTTCCTCATCATCGTCGCCATCATCATCATCCTCATCCTCATCATCATCATCATCAACATCGCCATCATCATTATCATCATCCTCATCCTCATCCTCATCATCATCATCATCATCATCATCACCCTCATCCTCATCATCATCATCATAGTCATCCTCCTCCTCCTCCTCATCACCATCATTGTTGATCATCGTCGTCATCGTCGTCATCATCATCATCATCATCATTGTCATTGTTCATCATCATCGTCATCGTGATCATCATGATCACCATCATCATCATCCTTATCGTCATCATCGTCATCATCATCATCACCTGCATCCTCATCATCATCATCACCCGCATCCTCATCATCATCATCACAGTCATACTATTCGTGATCATCATCATCATAGACACTACCATGGTCCAAGGATAGGTTTGGAGGTCTTTGGCATTGGTATGGGATCCATTGTAAGGTTATAGAAGTTTAACATATTTCAGTCCAAGTTTGATATGCATTTTATATTTAATATTTTAATATTTGATAAGCATAGATCAGTCAAGTTGCATATTTAGTGAGCACTAAATCGCATATGCGATATATCGCATATGCATTTTGGAGATCATGTAAAAAAAACTGCTTGTTAATTAAAAAGAATTGTATCCATATCGCATATGCGATATTTAACTTTTACAGAACGCATATGCGATATTTCCTTACTAACTTTACCCTTGTGTTTGGATTTGGGTTATTCTGAACGTACCATCAATAACGAATATGCGTTCTCAATTTACACTTCGGAAGTGCGTTTCCAATTTCTTAAGTGGCACTAAAAAGTGGAACCAACTTTGTGTGAGTACCCATAATCCATTTTTTATTTATTATGTACAAGTATGGAAATGAATATTCTTAAAAACATGTAAGAATTACAAAGGATTGTCTTGGGTGACTTCACCAAAAACACATAAAATACAAAAGAAAGAGAGAGACACCCATATAAGTGGTTCACCCCAACCTAGGGCTAAGCCCACCAAAATTTGAACTAGTCTTTTATTATTTTATCAATTAAAAGGGTTACAAATTTGCAACATAACAGATCCAATTTACTTTTCTTTATCTACAAGATATATATATATATATATATATATATATATATATATATATATAACTTGTAGATAAAATAAGTTATATCTACATATAACAAAGGACCTCCTATTCAATGTCTTATAATATTAACCAAAGGATGTTTGCTTCGAGTACTAACTAATTGTGCAACAACCAAGGAGGGTGTTTTTCACCAAACCTACATATAATAAATATAATTATTCACTGCTCATCAATACCACACATGAGTATGCTCTCATCGCCAAAAACACAAAAATTAGATAAAAGAATACAATCGAAAGAATAAGATAAAATAATACAATCAAAATAATTAGGGGATGGTTATTCCATTCATCCATAATAAGAAGCAAGTATGAACTGCAATCTATACGACTAAGTGGGGGTTGTGCTAGCACTCATCCATGAAGATGAAATGATATTTGACTTGTAATTTCCCCAAAAATCGAAACTAATAATTTTTTTTTATTAGGCTAGTAAATACTACCTATATGGAACATTATTTGACTTGCGAAAATATATCGTACCCTACATGTACCACTGTGTACTCATATGTTGTTCTTATGTTCATACATTTGTCGCGTATGTGTCATTATTTTGATTATATGCTGCACCCTTTCTGCATAGTTTACCGGTTATCTCTAAAGTCCTAACTTAACTTTATTTCTGGAAACAAAGTGGGAAGAGTAGCAGGTCTCGTTCTCCCATGATGATCTAAGAGGTAAAGTATTCACTTGACTAGTAGGCTTACTTAGTTCTTCAAACTAAGGAACCTCTTTTATCTTGTATACAGATTTCACTTAGCGATGGGGATTTAAAGAACATTAAACACTATGATTATTAACATACCTATTGCTCGTTATTAAACTTTATTATGGACTCTGATTATAGCGAGGTAAAATTACTACTTTCATTATTGTCTTAACATAGTTTAATTCATTTATGTCATATATTCATTCCTCTATGTAATTAAACTTGAGGTTTATTTAATTATAAGTATTAACGTGTATCTTGTTTTTAATTGCACGTTATATACTTGGCTGTTGAGCAGACCTTGATATTATTATAGGCAAAGTTATTACCATGGCATAAACCTTCATATGCCATGGTTCTTAAGCGAGATGCTTATGACAATGAGGGAGACTAAGCTCTAGATTTTAACCTAGGGTGTACATGTTATTTATATACTTTAAGCCTTGTTGCTTAAACCTTGCACTAGTGCATACTTTGCATGGACTATGCACTCAACAAAATATTGTAATGTATTAACCTTGTAATAACTTAAGACGTGGGTTTAAGTATTTGGGCTGGCTAAAATACCATATGGTTGAACCACATGTTAAAGGGTTTAAGCCTTGTGTGGGAAATGGAATCCATTGTTATTGCCATGAACAGTAACTATGGAAGAGTGGGTTTCGTATTTGGTAATGGACATGAGTTGGTGCCATTAATGCTCCTTGGTTTTCATGGCAGCCCCAAGCTTAGGGCTTGGCTCACGGTGGTATTGCCATTTTGTTTGGGTTTGTTGAGGTATGTGGTCTCCGCTCTGTGCTGCAAAGGAGGCAACGCTCAGAACGATGAAGGTAAGCTTGGTTTTGGCTGTAAGGCTACATTAAGCATTTGGTTCATGGATCCCTCATTGCATACTTCTCAACCATGTCATGTTTCGTTGTGATTGTAGTTTACAGGGTAAACAAAGGTGGGGTTCCTCCATATTTCATTGTTGGCTCAAGTGTGATGCAAAATGGCCATGGTAAGCCTACTTTGCAAGAGAAACTTGACACTTCTTATCATTGGGGTAGGATTGGGTTATATCGTTGCTAATGGGGTTTTACTATGGGAACTCAATTCACATTCGGGCGTGTTTAACATATTTGGGTTTTTAATGTACTAGTGTGTCGTGTTTTGTTTTAATTTTAGTTATGTAATTTGTAAGAATAGATTTGGGGCTTTTAAGCCATGGGCTGCACCATTGCTTGCAATGGTGCCATAGCCCATTGGCACGCCCATGTAAACCTCATTTTGGTTTTTAATGGTGATTGTCTAGAAAGACTTTGGAAAATACCGTGTAACTAGATATATGAGTTTTATACTTCGTTGATTAGTGTGTGAGGTGAAATCATTAACATAGTTAGTTTGTTGTTTATATCCATACTGTGTATTTTATTTGGTAAGTCATGGCTTGGGTGAATGATGCGCATAGCGCCAGATGTTTGTTTTAATGTTTATGATTTCATTGGTTTGGAAAAATAACATGGATTATATGTCACTACAACAAAAAATGGATTTAGTGTCTCTTTTTGCATCCTTTTTTGTGTCTAGATCATCTTTCAGTGTATTTTTCTTCATTTTTTGGACAAAATGGTGCAATTTCACAAGTTGGTGCTATTTTAGGCATTTTTTTGCATCCTTTTTCTAAATTTGGCGCAAATTGGGGTGTAATTTGCACCAGGTTTTGCACCTGGTTATGCGCTAGGTTTTGCGACATGTTTTGAGCGTAGTTTTGCATCTAATTTTACACCTAGTTTGTACATATACTCTTGTTGCGCCCCCTTTTACGCCCATGTTTGCCTCAACTTTTATGCCCTTGTTTTCATCCACTTTTGCATCCTTTTTTACATCCACTTTTGCATCCACTTCTGCTACTTTTTTTGCATCCCTTCACGTGCCAAGTTTTGCATCAAATTTTACATCCTGTTTTGAGTCTAGTTTTGCATCTCATTTTGTTTCAGCCATTTTTGCATCCACTTTTGCATCCATTTTTTCATCCACTTTTGCACCCACATTTTTATCCCCTTTTGCATCCCATTTTGCATCCATGTTTACGTCTTTTTTTGCATCTACTATTGCATCCACTTTTGCATCTACTTTTGTCGCATCCCAATTCACACCCTTTTTTGCGCTTACTTTTACACCCAATTTTGCTTCAACTTGTGCATCCACATTTGCATCTTTTTTTGCATCCAATTTTACATCAATTATTGCATCCCTTTATGCATCCATTTTTTTATCCACTTTCGCATCCAATTTTGTATCCAATTTTACATCCATGGTTGTATCCACTTTTGCACCAATTTTTTCATCATGTTTTGCTTCCATGAGTGCATCATTTTTTGCATCACCTTTTGCATCCATTTTTGGTGCACCCCATTATGCACCCACTTTTGCGCCTACTTTTGTTGCATCCATGTTTGCATCCTTTTTTGCATCCATGTTTTTATCCACTTTTGCATCCAGTTTTACACCCAAATGTTGAAGATGAAAATGAGGATAATGATTATGATATTGAGGATAGTTATGATGATGATGATAATGTTGGTGATAATGAGGAGAACGATGACAATGATGATGATGATAACGATTACGATGATGATGATGATGATGAAGATAATGGCAATGATGACATTGCCGATGGTTATGATGGCAATGAAATGAATGATGATGATGGTGATGATGAAAATGACAATGATGATGAATACAATGAGAATGATGATGTTGATCATCTTAAAAAATAAGTTGTTATTTGTCATGCATAAATCGTGTCTGTCCTCCATGACCCTTTTCCACTAATCACATATTTTGGGTAGATGTTATTTCTTCTGCCAAAGGTAATGATGAATAACTGATGAAAATGTCAATAATCATGATGATGATGATGTCAAGGAAAATGGCGATGATGATGACATGGATGATGATTATGCCGATGATGATGACTATTATGATAATCATGATGACAATGACAAAGATGGCGATGATGATGATGATCATCATCATTTCCATCATCGTCATCATCAAAAACATCATCATTGTCATTGTCATCTAGTTCATCATCATCATCATTTAAAGAATATGGGATATGTTTACCATTTAAAGCATGGATAACAAGTGGGATTATTCTAAAACACCCCACCAAAGTATAAAATTCAAACCACAAGGGAAACATAATATTGAAATTGTTCCAATTTTCTTTCTCCCAACAAAAGAAGTTGCATGTTATGACTCAGCAAGATCATATATACTTGCAAAATTCTCTGAAGTAAGGTCCTAAACAGATAACAGATATCTCAGTGCTGAGGCTGGACAATATCATAACAAAAAGGAAAAACTGCAATGAAATAAAAGAATACATGTGCAATAGAATATTCACACAAATGTTTGAGGCCTTCTAAAATATATTGATCAGCATCTCTCAGAAGGTCTTGTGCAATATCTGTTTTCATCTCTACTGTACCAATGTATATAAATCTGACACTAGTACCCCATCAGAATCATCAAACATTCTTGGATAAAACATATTTGAGTTCTAACATTTCATAATTTCTTTCATATTCAGCTTGAACTATTTATAACAGGAATGAATCCTTTGTTATTGCCATAAGAAACACATAGAAGAAACCATAAGAATTACCTCATCATTAGTTCAAAGAATGCCCAGGTTATATTTGGAATTTCAATATATGATCTTTTTCATTAAATTGGAGGTACACTTCTTTCTTGAAACTCTTTACGACTCTTGATACAAGATGTTTCATTTATGTGCCATTAAAAATTTCTATGTCTTTAATGTTTTCCTTCCTCAAGGATTGTATCTATTTTCTTGCTATTTTTCAGAATATTACACAAAGCTACAATTTTAGCATTTCCCTTTCTTTGGTTCCCAGCAAGGAAGATTATTTTAGGTTATATTTTTATAGCATGGATACCACTTTCCACTTACAATCAGAGGAGATTGAGATTACCATGGCTTACATGTACTTGAGGTTTCCCTTCTCAAGTCCTTCGTTCAATTTGAGACATACTTTCTAGTGCCAACCTAACAAGGGACACATTTACCTTGCTCATTGTGCAAGACATTACTTATTTCTGTACTTCTAGGATTTCTTGTCTAAGATGTGTCTCTCGGAAATAATCATAATGGTACGAGGAGCTTGGGAACATTAATACAAATTTTCAGGGGCATGGGAATGCAGTTATTGGATTTTCCTCATCGGGAGTTTGTACAAGCTTCCTACTAAGCTGAGAACGCTTCAACCCAAAATTTGGTAGGTTATCTAATGATTTAATGTGCCAAAATCCCCCACTAAAACTTTAAATGCTAATAGATTATAGGACCAAAATCCTAAAATAATCCTATAATTAAACCCCTCTTCAATAATACACAAGCAAGTCACTATTCGTGCCTTCTTTGGTTTGTTTGAGTGAACAACATTGCCAGTGATAGAGGTAGGACATGGATTCTAAGTTTTAAGCTTGAATCCATGGTTGTGACTTGATAGAGGTGGCTTGAGGGCTGAGGTTAGTAAAGGAGGATTTAGATGGGTTTATAAACCATCTCTTGAGCTTGATTCAGTCTTCCCTTCTCTTAACCTGTACCAACTCAAATTTTCTGCCACATGTCACTAGCTTACTGTGGCTTATTCTCATCATCAAGCTGTAATTTAAGGTTTCAATCCATCAATATGCACTTGGATGCTCTCTCTGCAGTAATACTACAACCCAACAACCTTTAGGGTTTGTATCCCTTCAACGTATATTATAGGTTCTGTGTTCCACTCAACATCAGAATGAACAGCAAGAGTTCTTTGCTCTTTACCTAAAATGCTCCTTAGCTCATTTGTGAAGAGGAATAATGCTAGTTATTCAACTCATGAATTATGGGTTTCTTTACTAGACTTCCACTAAACATCCTCTAGGCTTGAATCCTCACTCATAAATTTAATCACCATGCCTCTAAGTCACGATCATGGATGCAGGGGATTTCTTTTGTGCTTTGGACTCGGTTCAATTTCTACTTCATATAATTCCCAAAGCCTCCAGATTGGAACTACAGTTTGCTTGGATATATTTTGTGTCTTTGAGCTCTGAAGTTTCTATAGGTAATTGATTTCATCGAGGAACCCAACAACAATGCTTCACATACAGCGGATTTGCATCAAATTATAGGTTTACACTTGGGACAGTCGAATAATCCCCAACCTTTCACTCAGACTCCTCGACAAACTCCAACTGTTCTTCAGTCGAATTAGAGTTTAGACTTCTTACCATAGCTTGCTAAACTTGGGCTTTGTCACACTTCATAACAAACATAAATGAATGAAAAATATTCCCATTTAACTAACATTGAATTGCACAAAAGAAAATTTTACTTAACAAAATCAATGCTCATAAAAATTTGTGAAAGTGCATCCACTGGCTATGAAAGCATTTACAAAAACATTACAGAGTTCTGAAACATAATTGAAGAAAGGTAGACAGAGAGAGCCGTTCTCATTCATAAACACACGAAATCAACAACTTTGCAGGAGAAAAATATTTTCGTGTATCAATGTCTCTTCCTCTCGATTAGTTCTTGAGTACATCGAAAATAATGCCAACCAACCAATCCCCCAAACATAATCAGCATAGGTTTTTATATGTAAATGAAGAGGTAACTCCTTCCAATGACAAAGTGATTCCTGTTTCCAAAATTGAACAGGTCGATCAATCTCTACTCGAAAATTGTCGATATCTCTCCATCTTATTTGACACTTGAATAAGTTTATTTTTGTGAGGGCGTCGTATCCATATCTACAAAATGATAAGAGAAATATCCTCAATCTCACTCCTTGGAAATATGCAATAATAACAAACAAACTATAAATAAACTAAATCTAAAACAAAATCAAGTTAACAAAACTGAAAGAATAAAATTAAACTATAATCAAACTAAATTAAAATTAAAATCAAATTACAATATAAAAAAAAAGAAAAAATAAACTAATAAAATCTATTAGCAAGTTAGGCAGTGATATCCTGGGAAATTTAATCAATAAAGAATAATGATCTCAATTCCTTCAGTATTGCAGTCTCTAATGACTCATTGGTATTCTTTTGAATGTTTCATTTGTAATGTTTTGATGGTGTAAAATATGTCTCCTTGAAATAAACAACTTGAGCCGGCTCTTGCTTGGTTAACACTACAAATGCACCAATGTGGCAGTCCATTCTGTGAATCCATGTGTATTCCTTTGACATGTTGAAGATCCATCTAATCTATGATGTTTTCTTTTCTGGATCTGATCATTCTTTCCTTTGATCTATCATTCTTACCTTTGATCTAGTATGATTCTAATTTGAACGTTGGTGGGTGCCAATGTAGAACAATCTTCCCCTTTCATTACCATATGATAGATGCCCTTATAAGATTACATTTCACTCAAGCTCACCGTGTTCAAAGCTTCAATGGCACAAGGTATGTTTCAATCTATGGCCATCCCAAATTTTTTCAATTTATTGTTTCTGTGTTTAATTAATATTCAAATGATAAAAATTTAGCCCAAGAACTCTGAAATTGCTTCATAAATGGGCTTTTTTCATTGAATTTGATCACCCTTTTTAAATTAAAATTTGTGCATAACCTGAGAACTATGAAATTGCTTCAAAAATTGCTCAAATACAAGCTAAATATGTGATGCTAACTTGGAAAAAGGATTATCCAAGGTTTTCATTGTTAATGTTTTTCATTCTTAAGGTTTTGGATCGAGTTCTTAATTTCCAATTTGATGTACCTAATCTTCTCCTCTTTCGAAATTGGTAGCAGTGATCAAATTTGAAGGGTGGGTGTTAATTTCAATTGGAAGGGAATTTATTCTTGGAGCCCTTCAAAGATGAAGGGTACTATAAATAATTGTATTTCAATTGACAAGTTTAAATTAACTAAACCCTTTCACCAAAAATAATGTAAAAAATAAATATGTTCTTTCAATTTTTTTATAATTTTAACAATTGAGCACCTCTTACTATTTGCAGAAAAAAAATGATATATTTTCAATAAAATCTAACTTAACTACTACTCACACCTACAAATTTCTCACTTAACTACTCACACCTATAACTTTCTGAAATCTAACCATTAATAAACTTCTTTTCATATTTTGGTTCAATTTAAAAGGCATATTGTTATTAGACTCAAATATGCAATGAGTTGCAAGGATTCAATTAACTTAGTCCCCTCCATCACATACATGCATGCCCATCAGAATTGTGACACCATTTAAAATTTTAAAATGCCTCATGCCCATCCTAGGTGTTGATAGGCATTCCTCTTATAGTTTCCGAAAGATGTTATCATGCACTCTTAAAAAACTTATTTTTCAGTGTCTATATACACAACTCACGTCTCCTTAGTGTCAATGGGCACTTTTACAATTTTTTATTTCATAGATTATCCATGCAATTCCTTTTTCAATTCCTTTTTCCTTCAGTAATATGGATACAGTTGGCCTTAATTTTTTTTTCTATAATGTATCATAAGTTTGGAGGAATTGACATTTATCTTGATGCATTGTGGTATCCAAGTCAGGGAATATAATGGCCCCATTTTCCAAGATCTCTTGGGTTTTGTAGGGATACTTGATGTTAATGTTAATTTCCACCTCTTTTGTTCACATTTCTGGTATACTTTAATGCTAACATTCCTAAATTCAATTCACCCTATTTAAGTAGATAATGCTAATGTTTTCTTCTTTGCTAGGCTACCTTAGTCATCCAGTATGCTGTTAGTTGCTTCTCATCAAGTTCACATAAATTGTGTAGTCT
>LPNX010122852.1:614533-679328 GCA_001517045.1 Pseudotsuga menziesii
AGTTAGTAATGTTTACTTTTTACTTTAATATTATTATTGAAGTTGAAATTATTAAATAGCATTTAATAAAAATAAGATAAAATAAACATTTTCTTAAGCATTGTTGAACAAATTCTACTCTTATTAGTGTTATGTAACAAATTCTTATTAATATTATGTAACAAATGACACTTCATAGAAGTGGCCACATCACAAGTTTGAGAAAAACATTGTTGAGATAAAAGATATTGGAATATGTAACCTTCCATACTAAAAAATTGAAATCCTTTATTAACAATTTTCCCAATGTTGCTAAAACTGTTACAACAGAAATACAATTGGACACTAGTGTTAGATTATACGAATCAAACACAATCAATAATTACTTGCATGTTTAAAAATATCAACATTGTGATGTAATGAGCTAATTTGACCATATTACGCACATATGTTAACCAATTATTTAAATTTCAATGATTAATTTCTTCCCATATATAACCAATACTAGGAAGTTCTAACCACTATTAGGAGGTTCTAGTAGATTTTTAAATTATAACTATATTACCTTAACTCAACAAGTATAAACCTCATATAAAACTTGTAAAGTCCTAACAACCAAAATCGTCAGAACATAAGACCATATACGTATAGACTTAAAAAGACCACAAACCCTCAACTAAAATGTAAACCTTTCCCTCTCATTAACCCCAAATTTAAAATGCCTCACTCTTTTCATTTGAGTTTGAATTTGAATTTAGAGAGTTACATTTTCCCTCCTCAAAATTTCAATCTAGTAACTATCTACAGCAGAGGAGAGCCATGAAGGGCATGTCGATTTGGAGCATAGGAGAGCTGAGAAGGGCATCTTGATCTGGAGCAGAGGAGAGTTGAGAAGGGCATCTCGAGCACCCCAGGAAGATGTAAAAGCACGAGTATGGTGAACTTGAAATAGTCTATCCACTTACTGATGCCCTTGGGACAAAAATATTCACCGGGAAACAGCACATTTGGCCGCGGAAGCCGACGGGAATTTGTTGCAAGGTAAGGATTCGATTTATGGTAGAGTTTATATTCGGGATTCTGGGAGAGAAAATGCTTTGCCTGATCAGTAAAATGGTAAATTAGCGAACAAGGTCCATGATCGGAGGGAAAAAAAAGGGTTCAAGGATGTGCACAGGGGAAAAATCTCTGTTCACGGTGGAAATCCTTAGCAAACTTCGAAGTGGCACCTAGCGGCCAGGGTTTTTACCAAGTGGGTCTTTCTTTTCATTATTCTGGATGAATTTGGACAGAATTGGTGGTATTGGACCATGAAATCCTCTGCTAATAATACTTCTAGCCTTGGTGATGTCATAACGGAGGGCCAAATTGCAGAGCTAGAGGAGTTTCTGAAGAAGATGACGAAGAAGTTGCAGTTTCAGCTAGAATTGGTGGATATGAATTTCAGGAAGGAAGTAGAAAGGCTGAAGAAGGAGTTAGAGCAGAGTATAGAATATCACACCATTTATTTTTACACAGAGCTTCAGAATTTAAAGGCGCACACTGGTGACATCGACAAATCGCTGATGAAGTTGAAGGGTTCAGGGGTTTTGAAGAAGGATGAAGTGTTGGCTTTATTGAATCAAGTCGTCAACAAGCAAACGAGTGAGGGAGAGGGGCACGCTTTGAGCTTGGATGATATAAGGGCGGTGATGAGGCGGTTGGTGGAAGTGAAGATTGAGAGGCATGCTGTGGACAGGTTGGGAATGGTTGATTTTGTTGTGGGCACAGGTGGTGGCAGGGTGGTGCATCATTCTAAAGGGTACTTTTATGGGAATGGAAGGAAATGGGGTCTCACCGTAGTTGGATCTTTATTCAATACAGGAAACCCAATGCATCCTTATGCAGGTAAGGTATTGGAACTGAGCTTTGGGGAACCTGGTTAGTGTTTGCCTTTGAAGGGGATCAGGGTGTTTGTTAAGGACTGCTACTTTTATCAATGATGTTACTCTTGAGCATGTGGAAAATGTATGTTGTGATAATTTTCATTCTCTTATGTACAACCCACCCATTCTTTTCTCCTTTATGTTGTCTAGAAAGGGAAAGTGCATTATCTTGAGTGCATTTTGGGCAGCAATTGTCAGCTAGTCATGAAAAATTCAATTTATCTGGTGTAGATGTTAGTGTGAATGACATCCACCGGGCTTAGATTATTTCTCTTTCTATTTTTGATAAGTTTTCCTTCATTGAATACTGAATGGTGATTTAGCCCATATCATCCACAAAATATTTCCTAGCTAGATTGGAAAAACCTTGGGTGTATTTTCTCTCATGACGTGGGTTCGAGAATTATGTGAACTAAATGTAAGTGTACTAAGATCTAGGATTTTATTGGTTCAATTCTGAAACTAAAAAAGTTGACAAATCGGACACCCAAACACACAGGATTTGGAATATCTAATGTAATAGTCACATGAGAGAAACCAGCCTTGCTGTTGTTTTATTACACAAAAGCAAGATATCCAGTTAATTGAAAATTTCATAAACCTATTCCTTGGATCGGTTCTCTGAATACATGAATGCATAAAATCCAGTCAATTGCATGTTTCTTGGACCTACTCTTTTTTCTGAATTGCTGTCTACATTGCTTAAAAGATCAAATCACGACATTGTGGAATAGAAAAATTATATCACATGAACATTGGGGTCCTGGGAAAATCCCATCCTAGAAATGCCAGAAGGAAAGAATATGAGCCTACACACCAAGATAAAGGGACTCAATGTCACGACAAAAAACTGAGTTGGACTCTCACAAGCAGAGAAAACTCCTGCTTAAATTTCCTTAATCTTCTAGGATAAAAGAAAAAAGAGGGGTCCTTCAGAAAAGTAACTTTACAATGATGCTTCCTTAGAAATCCAATAGCAATCAACCACACTGAATACCATAAGGATTTGATGTTGTCTAAACCATCCAAGCGTCACCTAGAAGAGGGCCTTTCCACAAAAGCAAGGTAGAAAAGAAGTGAGATCTAGCTTGAAATCAGAACACTTTTGTAACCCAACATTTCAAAAACATGTACAATTGCTTTTTCCTTGCCACAAAAAACGTCAATTACACTTTCTTTATGGAGCATATGCTTGACAACTGACTCCTTTTGGAGGAGAAGCCACTCCCAAGCTCTATATTTAAGAGAATAATGTGATTTCCAAATGGATTTACACCTCATCAACCATTGTGCCACATGATCCTTTACCCCCTATCCTATGTTCAAGAAAGGGACTTTGTCAACTATGTGCTAGACCACATCATAAAGATACTTTGTCACATAGATGTATAAGGGCTTCACATTCCTCTTTCTCCAATCCCTTTATAATGGACTTGCCTCATACAATTGCATTTTACAAAACACTCTTCAGGAATCATGCGAAAATGTCCTCTAAACAAATTTATTCAAACGAGTGAGATTTTGTGCTTGGTTAAGAGCATGCATGGGTGCCATTATTTTTGGGTTGTGACTGTGTATCCTAGTGACTATGTAAGAAACATCCTAATTGGGTTGTTAATGTACCTTACCTCTCTGACCATGACTTGTTTGCAGCTCACCTCAAACTGAGCTATGGTTGTGTTAAGCCCTAAATGACAAGTCAGCATTGGTGTTAAGTATGCTGAGGTCTTTTGAGGGTGTTTGACTGTGTTTAGGGTTGAGTATCTTCAGTTGATACTCTTCACACTTGATAACCGAGATATCTTTCTTACTATTGTAAGTTCATAGCCTTAAATCTAACCTTGTATCTCTCAAGGTATGTTGATTGTTTCTAAGGTAACTTGTCAAATATATTCCAGGCTTTGAACATTGGAATCAATTCATTATCATTCTAATGAAAAGGGTAGAATGTTCTCTACAATGTAATCTTTTAGAGTTAAGAAAATTACATATGGTAATTGGTTATCTCTTGGTTGCATTTTCCATGTGGAAGTGGTAACCACCCCAACGCCACTAGGAGCCTACATTTACACACCTTCGTAAATGTGTCCAATCAATACCTACCTTCAACGCTTCTCAATTTCATTTATACAGCATTTAATCTGCCCTTAAATGTTGATTTCTTCTTGGCATGGGCTACCTAGGGTCTGTTATTAGTGCCCAATAATCTTCCAATAGCTTTCAGTTAATCCATGTGTAAGTTATAATTCTTTGAGTGTATGAGAATTGCGCTTATATGCCCTTCATAAAATGCAAAATAAAAATTGAGAATTGTTCCATAGTGAGAATTGGACATAGTGGCATAGATCTACTCTCTCCCTAACATGGAGATCTTCTTGGACTCAAAACTCATAACCAATTGGATAAACCAAAGCTCAATATGCTCCAACATCTATTTGTATCCTCTCTTGGAAACGATCAAAGGATAACTGCCAAATGCAAGTATTGCTCACAATTATCAAGAATTCAATAAGAAGGTTGATTCCTTGGAAAACTCAGCTTTCCAGTTAGATATGGATTAGATAAGAATACAAATTAAGGTCCCATATGGGAAGGTCACTGTATTGGAATTAAAAATCATATGATTTCTACAAGATGAAATGGTGTAGTAACAGAACTATCAGTACTAATATGCAAGGGTTGAGAACTGTCAATGCTATTTTTAAAAACAAGTATCCCTTGATCTCAATGAATTTACATATATCCAAATATTTATTGAAGGACCCGAGGTGACAGGAAAAACAAGCAAGCAAGAAAATTGGACCCACCTAGTATTGATCCAAATCAACCAAATATTTTTGCAATGGGGAATCAAGTGGAAACCCTGAAAAGTGTTGATTGGTAGGTTTCATTACTGGCGAATATAGGAACATCCCTTTTCAACAGGAACTATACATTAAAACAAACAATTTTGCAGAATTACAGGGAGTGTATATAGTTAAAAATGGCACAGATCTACTCTCTCCCTAACGTGGTGATCTTCTTGGACTCAAAACTCATAACCAATTGGATAAACAAAAGCTCAATATGCTCCAAAATCTATTTGTATCCTCTCTTGGAAATGATCAAAGGATAATTGCCAAATGTAAGTATTGCTCACAATTATCAAGAATTCAACAAGAACTGTCAATGCTATTTTTACAAGAGATATGGGTTAGATCCATATTTATTGAAGGACCCGAGGTGACAGGAAAAACAAACAAGCAAGAAAATTGGACCCACCTAGTATTGATCCAAATCAACCAACTATTTTTGCAATGGGGAATCAAGTGGAAACCCTAGAAAGTGTGGATCGGTAGGTTTCATTACTGAAAAATATAGAAACATCCCTTTTCAACAAGCACTATACATTAAAACAAACAATTTTGCAGAATTACAGGGAATGTATATAGTTAAAAATGGCATAGATCTACTCGGACCCGAGGTGACAAGAAAAACAAACAAGCAATAAAATTGGACCCACCTAGTATTGATCCAAATCAACCAACTATTTTTGCAATGGGGAATCAAATGGAAACCTTGGAAAGTGTGGATTGGTAGGTTTCATTATTAACAAATATAGGAACATCCCTTTTCAACAGGCACTATACATTAAAAAAACAATTTTGTAGAATTACAAGGAACGTATATAGTTAAAAATGGCATAGATCTACTCTCTCCCTAACATGGTGATCTTATTGGACTCAAAACTCATAACCAATTGGATAAACCAAAGCTCAATATGCTCCAACATCTATTTGTATCCTCTCTTGGAAACGATCAAAGGATAACTGCCAAATGTAAGTATTGCTCACAATTATCAAGAATTCAATAAGAAGGTTGATTCCTTGGAAAACTCAGCTTTCGAGTTAGATATGGATTAGATAAGAATAAAAATTAAGGACCCATATGGGAAGGTCACAGTATTGGAATTAAAAATCATATGATTTCTACAAGATATAATGTGTAGAATATGGTGTAGAAATGATTACAATAATCTGTTTTAGGTGCTTCTCTTAGGTGCAATGGTTTCTCAAGTTCAATGGTTTTCATGGATGTTGACTTGGCGGTATGCAAAACCCAATACGACTACTAGACAACTAATGTAAAGAAACAACAGAAAAGGAAGTGGGTTCAATCCTTGAAGAGAACAATTCTTATGAAGAAAGCAACAAATATAAAAAAGCACAAGTAGCAGGCTGGTATAAAAAAAAAATACCTGTTCTACTCTAAAAAGACCAAATACCAAATAAATAAATAAATAAAGCAAATACCTGTTCTGCTCCATATGTGCTTCCTCCTCCGCTTGCCATTGCTGCCAAGCACAAGTAACAGCCTGGTGTGGTGCTTTTTCTTAATCTTCTCAACCTCCAAGGGTGCTTTTCAACCTGCAAGGATGAAATATGCATTCAACCTAAAAGAACCTGTGCTTTTTAAGTTTCCTCCTTCCACACTAGCCGCCACTATGTCCACCTGCGTGCTGCCCGTGGATTTGAGTTCAGGATTGCGCCTAGGAATGCACCGAGCCCTTCCTGCGATTTGGCATTGATCTGGGGTGCTTTCCTGGGCGCCACTATGTCCAATTCTAGGCGCTTATCTCCTAATCGGTTATTGCTAGGTTGATTCTCAAGGGGCTTTCCACCCCTTGATGATGTCCCTAGTACTTAACCTTTAGGAGCAATGTCAAGGACGAAAGGATTGTACCATCCGTTTGGATATTTCTCCTTATACAGTGATGACAAAATATATAAAACTATTTTCCTTGAGAGAGAGAAAAGTACTTGGTCTTGTTGGTCTTATTTGTTTGCTTGGTTCACTTTGATCTTGTGGTTGTTGACTCATGGTCCTATTCTTACTTGGTCCTAGCACTCTCACTTGTGTGCACCTTTGATTATGATGCCTCTTACTTTATGGAGTGTATTTACCTAATTGGTTATTAAAGACCTTTGGACCCAGCATTGTTATGGTTACCTTATGTTTTATTAAAAAACCCTTTAACTCACTTATGGTTAACCCACTTATGGTTTAGGACTTTTCACTTTATGTTGGACCTTTAGAATTTTATTTTATGACTTTGTTATAAATTATTTGATTAATTATTTTATAGTATTATTAATAAAATATGATTTTATTAATAGAGACTCTTTTTTACCTTTTATTTTTATCTCATGTTTGAGACACTTTGACTTTCTATTATTGGGCCGCTTTATCTTACCCTAAGTTATTTTATGATTATTTTTGAGCCACTTTATCTTACCCTAAAGTTATTTTATGATTATATGTGGATCATCCTTTGTATATCATTGGACCATGTTTTTTAACTTGTAAGCATTATAAAATGAGCATACCTTAGCCTCTCGATTAATTAATCTATCAGCTCTGTGATTTTATGACAACGATTTATCTTGGCACGGCTTTCTCCACGAGCTTGGATTCTGATTTTGATTTTTCACGGCTGCTTTCTCCACAGGCTTGGATTCTGATTTTGATTTTTCACGATTGCTTTCTCCACGGGCTTGGATTTTGATTTTGATTTCTCACGGCTACTTTCTCCACGGGTTTGGATTCTGATTTTTTATTTTTTATGGGCTTGGATTTTGATTTGTGGTTTGGCTTACCTTCACGAGCTTGATCTCACAGGATCTCTTTCTTGGTTTGGTCTTCACCGATCTCTATCTCGGTCTGGTCTTCACCGATATCCTTCTCAGTCTGGTCTGCACCGATCTCCTTCACAGCTGCCGCGAGTTCCCTTGTCTTTCATCAACCACCTTTTTCTTTTGCTGCTGCCTCTGTATTTCTCTAGTAGCTTCCTATGTTCTTATGCTGTTGTCCATGTATTTATCTACCAATTGCTTTCTCCACGGGTTTACTTCATTGATTTCACTCCACAAGATTTTGCTCTTGATTGGTCTTCACGTCATGATTATTGCCTCAGCATTTTGATTGGTCATGAGTTTTACCACTATGTTATTCTACATGGGGTTTATTGCGATCTATTCTCTGCACAGGCTGAGTTTTTATGTTTGATCCACCCTGACTATTTTTGGGGATTTGTTCATTGTGAATCTATTGGTAGAGTGTGTGACTGCACATCTTTCACTATGAGTGCATCTGTGTGATTCTCCTTGACTGCATTGCTAAATTGATTGAAAAAACTAAGTTTTGTTTACTCCCTCTCTCTCTCAAGGTATGTACATGGTTCAACTAGTTTGACTTGTCCTTTTAGTGACAAGATCAAACTTAGAACTAACTGATTATAAGGCGGATCCAACAATCGCTAAGATTCTTTTTCTTCTGTAGTTTACTTGAGATTTAGTTTTCTGCATGTGTTATTTATTATTTTTCTGTACATGACAATTGATGAAACATTTCAATGATCAACTTTAACGCAGTGACCAGCAGAGCGTTAAGTTGAAAGAAATGAAAGTTATGTTGTTACGTTTTATTACAATTTCAATTTTATCTTAGTTCTTTATATGTTCATGTATTGAATTTTAGTACTTGTATTAACACTCAGCTAACCTGAAAAACCAACAGAATGGAGAGTAAAATACTAAGTCTAATTGAAATTAACGTGTGGTAAAATCGATTTTTATCATATAAAATAGATCAGTTGTGAACTCAAGTTGATTCTATTTCAAGAGTGGAAAGTGAAAATCCATTAATGTTACCATGTGAGAGGCATAGTTTTAATAAAACTAATTCTACAAACATGATTTTGTAACTTTTGCTTTGTATCAAATTGTACTGATTGTAATATTATAGAAAAAACCAAGACTCAAGTTTGGAAGTATCATCTAGAGTTGATCACTTGTAGTGAGCTCAAGCACACCTTTTTATGAGCGGAAATTATTTTGTGAAACATCTATTACTTAGGATGAAAGCTTTGGAAAGTCAATAGGTACACCATTCAAGAAGCATGGTTTTGATAAAAGTAATTCTAAAAACATGGTTTTTTTTGTATCACTTTTTGGTGATAAAACTCTAAAGTGTCAAGTGAAATTAATGTAAGTAAATATGTATCATCTAATCACCTCTGATGAGCTCAAGCTCAAAATTTTGAAAGATATGGCAATTAACTATGGTAGCAGTTTTGTTGTGGATTTATTCATGTATTCATTTATATATGTATGTGTGTATGTATAATGACCATCTACCCATCTAGTTATACAGTATAATGTGGGTAACCTACTCATCCACAGTAAATGGACGATTTTGTTAAGGTAACTATTTAACATTGGCATGTCATATAGAGATAATGTGTGGGGATGGGTGGCCATGGGTAACATCCAAATGAGGATATACTTAAAATAGAATAAGGTGCCTCTCACCCTAGGACCTAATGCTAACTCCAAGTCACCTGAAACAGTGAAATAGTTTTGATATGGAAATGACACTTTTCAAAATGTTCAGGAAGTGTGAAAATGGCATATTTATATAATTTAAAAAATAATTAATATAAAAAATAATTGAGACTCTAAAAATTTTTGTGCTTTCATTTCAAAATTTTAGATTTGTTGGGTTTGTTTCCTATATCGGGCCTTTTTATGCACAAACAAGACATTCCTGGATTTCACTTCCTTTGAGGGCCTTTAAGCTTTTCTACTTTCGAACAAAGGAAACATGCCATTTATGGTCTTTTGGATAGGAAGTGTCTCATAAATCTCGTGGAAATGTTTCCAGAAACAGGAATTCCCTGCAAACATTGCATGGGTGTTTCATACATGTTGTGATTTCCAAAATATTTCTGGGAAGGAAACAGGGGCTATGTAAGAATTTCCTGTGGCCTTGCCCTATTGTAACTTCTCATAAGATAGTTGTAGCAAAATACGTAATCCCAATTGGATTATGCAATGGTGTTTTTTATTTTTATTCAATATTGGGCATAAAAAGTGAACAAGCTAAAAAAATCAAATTCAAGAAAGGAAATCAAGGTCAATGACACTTTACATTCTTAGTCAAACTTTAAATGTACAAGTTTGAAGGTTTGAAGTGAATGGCTATTTTTATTTTTGTGAATAGTTGGCTTTTTCTGGGAACAATGTGGTTGATTAAATTTCTTTTTCACCAACTTGAAATATAGCTGATATATCATGGTCGCTAACATTGAATAGCTTATCCCATTAATATTACACTTATCTTTAATTCTTCTATATGCTTTGTTCTATCATTTTTATTTCATGGAATATGGATATATATTTGAATGTGTATGAATATATCTCTATTTATGCACACAAATACCTTCATGTACTTGCATATCATACTGTAGTCACATGTGCACAATAGCATGTGCCCTTGGCTAATAATTTTTTTGCTAATATAAATTGTCTTTGTTGGTGTACATTGTTAAAATATTCATTATATCATGCATGATGCACATAGTAGGTGTATTCTTTTAGTGACCATTCATGAGTTCTTTTCTTAACATTCCCGCTGAACAAAATCACACCATCAATGAATAACAACATTTATGTAGCAACACACACATCCTCAATTGGATTCTACAACTATTTCTTAAACACATCCCTTATTCTTTGTCCATATCAAGTTTAGGTTATTAGGTATGCATCGATACATTATGTTGTTCTCTAAGACCCTTTTGCGGACCACTTTAATAGATTGCGTAATTATTTAGGATATTTTGTTTCCTGAGCATGGTATATTTTTTTGCTTATTAGTGTGTTTGGAAAAATAAATTGGATTTTAAGCATGTTTGTCTTTGGATCTTATTTTCTTTTTTTAGAATTACAAATGATGAAATGTATGTGTTAATATTGCTCCTCTTCCTCATTCTTAAAGGGTGCTATCTTAATGGAAGAGCACCTTCTTTACAAGGAGATTGGTGGTTCGATTCCTCCATGCCCTAATGATATTGCAATGTATTTCTAAAGGTAAAAAATGTAGTAGTGCAAGATGGATGCAATATTAGATGCAATACTAAATGCAAAACATGATGTAAAAGTGGACGTCACATCAAACACAAAAGTGGATGCAAAATCCGACCTTATGTCAGACACAAATGTGGACATAAGAATGGATATCACACTAAACACAAAATTGGATGCAAAAAGAGACTCAACACTAGACATAATTAATGACTCAAAACTAGATGTAATAATATGTCCAAAACTAGATGCAACAATAGATGAAAAAGTGGATTCCTAACTAGATTTAAAATTGGACATTAAATTGAGCACAAAATATGGTATATCGATGGACATAAAACTAGGCATAACACCAAATGCAAAAATGGAAGCAACATTTGGCGCAAACAAAAACTTAAAACGAGACACAATTTTAGATCCAAGATGGGACAAAACATTGGATGTAAAACTAGATGTAATATTGAATGCAAGATGGGATGCAACATTGGACACACAACTAGATGCAATATTAGATACAAACATGGGTGCAAAACTAGGCACAACACTAGGTGCAACACTGGGTGCAAAATTGGGCTCAGACATAGATGCAAAAAAAGACATCAACCGGGATGCAACACTAGGTGCAAACCTAGATGCAAAATATGATGTAAAAAGAGATGAAACATTTGGCACAAACATGGATACAAAAAAAGACGTAAAACAAGATACAAAATCAGATGCAAATGGGGATGCAACATTATAAGTAAATTTGGATGCAAAACTAGATGCAATATTGGGCCTAAAATTGGATGCAAACCTAGATGCAGAATTGGACACATAATTTTATGTAAAACATGGTGCAAAATTGGGTGTAAGACTTGATGAAAAACTAGGAGAAAAATAAGATGCAACATTGGATGCAAAAATGAGCGTGAAACTGGGTGCAAACAAGGATGTAATAAAGGACGCAAAAAGAGATGCAATAGAAGTTGAAAAATTGGGTGCAAATAAAGGCGTAACATTAGATGCAAAAAATTGGGAGCAAAAATAGACGCAAAAATGGATGTTAAAAAGGATGGAAAAAAAGATGCAATAGACGGCATTTTACAAAAATGTACAATAGTGCCAGGTTTAGTGCCGGATTGTTCACCACAATTGGGAAAAAATTACACTAAAATCCGGCGCTAAATTCGACGCTAAATCCAGTTTTTGTTGTAGTGTGCAAGCCTAGGGTGCAAGCCATCGATTGCCTTCATTGTTGTAGTTATACTTTTAAATGAGACTCTGTGTAGTTTAAATGTTAAGGTTGAGGTCATGCTTTCAGAGCAAGGGCAGAAGCATAAGCCTCACGACTTGCTATAGCTAATGTATTGGGTTTTTATTGTAATAATTAGTGAATTTATTAATGAGGCCCACATACCTTGTATGTATAGCGTGGCCTTGGTCAACTTTCCCCACATGGTTTGAATCTTGTTTTTGGGTCATGTATGAGTTGTATTTATAATTTATAGATGAGCGTTGGGCTTGTATTCCCACATGAATCGATTCGTGTTCCCATTGTAAATACTGTGTTTTGTAATACGATTTCGATATTTTTAATACATGAATCGATTATTGTGTATGATATAATGTCTAATTCGTTATATGGAATGTCTATTGAGTTATGTAATTTGTTAATGTTAAGCAAAAATGATATGGTTTAGTTAGGAATGTGGATTATATATATAGGAACAGAGATTTGATCTTGGACCAAATGGATAGTCACAATGCTTACTCTGTTCGTTTATTTATGATGATGTCTTTTTAAATGGAATGTTTTACTAGTTAGCAGGTATTTAATGTGTAGACCAGGTCTTTTAATAATTTATTTACCTTAGATATTAATGTAGAAGACTTATAGATAGTATTTTGATCTCTTAATGTTTGATGTCTATATATGTTTATATATACATAGTACTTCACTTTGTATATAACACCTTATGTCATATAGATTGTAAGTTATACATAAATGTATTTAGAACCTACTTCTAAGATTAAGCTATTTAAATCTATAACATGTCTCTACTTACAAATGGAATATGTTAGTACAGTATATCAAGACTAAGTGAACAATAATAGCAGGTCTTAAATAGCCTAGTTTGTACATAACCCAGTTTTTATCAATAATAACACTACATAAATTAAATTAGGTTGTAGAACCCTTTATGAACATTAGTAAATAAATTTAACTTGCAAAAATAAACCAATAAATAAACCTTGGATAACCTGGTACAGGAAATCACTTACAGCCTAGGGTTAGAAACTGCAAAGTAATCATTTTGCTAACATAGTTAGCATTTATCCTAGAAAAGTAGAATAGACAGTCTAGGGCTTCATACCTGTAATTTGAAGCTCTGTTAATGGTTGAACTTGCACACTCAAATAAATAGCATTAAAAATTCAAGACAGATCTGACCTTTGTTTTTTTTTCATGACCAAATCACTTGGGAACTACCACGTTCCACCCAACCATGACCTGGAACCATTCTTGGCTTAAATCCAGATCCCCCCGAGCTTGAATCCAACATGGAATTAGCTTAGAGTTCCTAAGGTAGGGTTTCCTATCTCGTAAATCAAATCCGGATTAGTTCTCCTTTTTCCTACCAGGAAAAATGATCTTAAAGAAATACTTGAGAGAAAATAGGAATAAAATCACTCCGCTAATGATATATTAGAACCTCGAGCCTTTCTTTGGATTGAGTCTTTATAGACAAACTTTTCATTCAAAACGACTGTTAAATCAAGAAATCAAGAAACCTTGGTTTCTTGATTCAACCATTTTTTGATTACTTTGGGTAATTATTAATATTTTAACTTAGGAACTTTCTACTAGTTCCTAATTGTACTTTTTAGGCTTTGGACTATTTATTATCTTTTCATAATAAATAATAACTAGATGGAGTTTTTCTTTCTTCTTTTATCATTAATATTATAATTATATTTGACTCTTTATACATACCATGTATAATGTACCTAGTAATATATCACTTGCTAACATTTGTCTTTGGGCATCATATACCATGGTCCCTATACTTAATGAAACTTTTTCATAAAGGTGAAGTGGGTAGATGGTTTAGGTCTACTAGGCTAGGCAACTCTAAACATTCTTTCATGTTGGATTTTCCTCGTATAACATGGTAGCTCTTCAGTACTTGACGAGAATAATGAAATTTGAAATTTTATTTAATCACTTATAAATAAGTATGATGAGATCAATATTTTTCTCGAGTCGTTTTCACTTGAAAGTTATTAAATTATTTTCAGTAACCCCTAGCACTTACCGGAGCCCATACTCAATGCTTTAAAAGGGAGTTACAATTTAGTGTGATTCCAAAGCTCCTTGCTCAACACTAATGCTAGGATGTACTTGTATGATACTCCAAGTTATACAATGGCCAAGGATCCGATGCTCCAAAGCTTATTCTCAACATCAACATGGAATGCTCCAAGGCTTATTCTGAACACTCCCAATTATATTTTCTTATGTTCGAGAGCTTCTAGCTCCACACAAAGGTAAGTAATCATGTGATCCAGATCCTCTCGCTCAACAAAAATCATCACTCACTCAAGTGCTCTAGAGATACCCGCTCAACAAAAATCATCAATCACTCAAATGATCCATAGCTTCCCACTCAACACAAAACATCTCATCAATCATGTGCTTCATGGTCCATGCCCAACACAAACAAGCATATATATATATATCAACAATAATTGGATTACGTCCAATTTATAAAACCAATCATCATGTTCATATGCACTATGATCTTCAACCCAATATAAACATAAAACCGCAATATAATCATCATAATCAATAGGCACATGCCTATAAGTGTTAGGTCCAAAATTCAAGATATTACAACCCTCCCTGCTTATAACAACATCATCCCTAGTTTTCTAGGGACTCGAAATGACATCATGAAACAAGGCGGGGTAAGTATTTCTCATGGTGGCTTCATTCTCCCAAGTAGCCTCATCAGCCTCAAAGTGATTCCATTGCACTTTTAGCTGGACTACAGTGTGCTTCTGAAGCTGCACCTCTCTCTTGTCTAGTATATTAGTAGGCTCAGGGGAAAACTCCTCTTCAGGTTCCACCTATAACAAGGACCAATCAACAACATGTTTAGTATCATAAACATATTTCTTTAACAAAGATGCATGGAAAACATTATGGACTCTTACATGCATAGGTAATGCTAATTCATATGCCACTGGCCCTTTCTTGGCGAGTATTTCAAAAGGTCTGCAAAATATAGGTGCTAACTTACCACACCTACCCAAGATCAACGAGCTTCGTTTGGATTTTACTTTCAAGTAAACATGATCACCTATTTGAAAAATTCTTATCTTTTCTTTTTCGATTCAAATAACTCTTCTAATGGTCTTGTGCTTCTTTAAGGTTCACCTGGACCTTGGTAATGAACAGTTCCAAGTCCATCAACAAATTAGGCCCTAACATGAGCCAATCCATCGAGCTATCCCAAGTAACTGATGTTCTACACTTTCATCCATAGAGTACCTCAAAGGGACTCATCTTAGTGGAAGTCTGATAACCATTGTTATATGCAAACTCTATGAGGTGCAGGTAATCCTCCCACTTCATGGGGTTGTTCATGACATACATTTGAAGCATGTCCTCAATAATTCGGTTTATTCTTTCTGTTTGCCTGTCTGTCTCTGGGTGATATGCAGTGCTAAAGTCCAACTGTGTCTCCAATTCAGAGAATAAATATCTCCAAAAGTTTCCTGTAAAATTAACGACTCGATCTGAGGCAATTTCTTTGGGTATCCCATGCAATTAAGTATCTCTTTTAAGAAGATATCAGCAATGTTCACGGCTTTGTAGGTCGACTTCACAGGAATGAGGTTTGCTTCCTTTGACAACTTGTCGATGACCACAAAAATAGAATCATTTTTCTTCTTACTTTCCGGTAAACCAGTGATGAAATCCATACTAATGACCTCCCACTTCCATTCCAGAATGGGTAACGGCTACAGCAATCCCATATGAAGTTGATGTTCAACTTTGACTAGCTGACATTCCTAACATTTCGCAATAAACATTGCAATGTAAACTTTTAACTTAGGCCATAAAAAGTGTATCTTGACGGTGGATATCATCTTTTGATATCCCGGGTTCCCAGGGTAAGGTGCCCAATTAAATTCCATGACGATGCTAGACCGAAGGTCCCCTCCTTCTAGAACATACAAACAATCCCTAGACCATAGCAATCTGGATTCGTATACCTTGTATTCTTCTTGTTGTTGAAACAACCTGCTATCCTAGACTTTCTTGAGGATTTACACATAGAAGGGGTCAACTCCTTTGGCCACTCTAATCCTCTCATGCAACTCTACATCAGATTGACTCAAATTCACCTCATATATCATATGAGTTCATCGGCTCAAAGCATCGACAACCTTATGGTCTTTTCCCTTAATGTGTTTTAGCTCAAAATGGTACTCACTAAGGAAAGCGAACCACCTAGCTTGCCTTGCATTTAGATCCAGTTGATCGAATAAATACTTCAGACTCATATTATCTCTCTTCAGAAGGAGCTTCCTTCGCATGACGTAGTACCTCCAAATTCTCAAAGCATGGATGAAGGAAACTAACTAAATGTCATGCGTAGGGTAATTTTTCTCATGCTCTTTTAACTTTCGCGATTCATAATAGATCGCATGATCGTTCTACAGGAGGACTCCTCCAAGTCCTTCCTTTCTTGCATCCGTGTAAACAATGAAATCCCCTTCGAGATCCGCAATCCGTAACATGGGTGCGGTCATCAAAAGTTTCTTAAGCTTTTGAAAACTTTCTTCACACTTACTAGTCCATAAGAATTTACTTTCTCTCTTCTGCAAAGAGGTCATGGGGCAAGCGATTGTTGAGAATTTCTCAATGAAATTTCGATAGTATCCAGCTAATCCCAAAAAGGACCTAATGTCAGTGACATTAGTAGGGGTAGGCCAATCCTTTATGGCTTTAATATTTTTCGGGTCTACAACTATTCCTGTCTCAAAAATAATGTGACCTAGATACTGTATCTGTGGTTTGTAAAAATCACATTTACTAAACTTAGAATAAAGGTAGTGTTCTCTCAATGCTTGTAGTACTATGAATTTAAGCTAAGTTATATTTTCTGCATTTTTACATTCTACACTTCCACGTTAAACTCATTGTGTACTAACAAATATAAATCTTTTACCAAAAGTTAGGGTTATCTATAGGAGGGTTTTGTTTCTTAAACTCATTCTTTATTAAGAAATGTATTTCTTTATTGAAGGTTTGGTTATCTTTTATTTCTTTATAACGAGGTTATCTTAATATAATTTATTCATGATGAGATAAGCACCGTTAGTGCTATCTACGCAAGCGTTTATTTTCTATTTCATTTCTGCAATTATTTTATGTCTTTATATTCAATTCCAAAAACCTAGAACTAATTAAAAAGAAATCTTATATATTATTTTTGCTCGTAGATTTCAAATTGCCACCGGGTTTATATTTAATATAAATAAACCAACTATTATCTATATTATTAGTCTAATATCTAAGCAGAGTATTATAAGATAAATATACATAGCTAACACCTTAAAATAAAATATAAATAAAACAAGAATTATAAACAAATCATTCTCATTATTATAAACAACAAACTATGAATGCTAATCCAAGCTATTGATACCTCTAAGGTCTCTAGGCATAATTTAAATAAATCACAACTATATTATTACTCTTACCAACATCATAAAGAATCAACCATAATATAAAATACATTAACAAATAAAGCGAAAGCTCACATGATTGAATCCTGTTGGGGGTCATGCCAAACCAAAGTTATCCACACACATATCATTTACAATCAAAGTAGCCCAAGATCGAATCGTGTGAAGCTCACGACTTAAAAACCCAAAATACATTGGAAGTGTGACCAACATTGAATCATGTATGATTAATTAGTAGCATTTTCAACGCTATATTATTTTAGAATTATTCTACATAGTCTACGTTATAAAATTTGAATACATTAAGAGTAAACGACAGATCAAAATCGTTTCTATGTCAATGTTTCTAGAAACCAAATATGCACGTTTCAAATTATTTCACTATTTTCTCCCCATAGTAATAAAACCCCAAGTATATACGGTCTATCCATCTCATGGCCCACAGCCGTTATACAAAAGAATAATACGTTAACATAAATGTAATATCCCGAATTTTGACCTAACACTTATGGGAATAAGCCCCATTAATTGATGTTACTTTGATGTTTTATTTTGGTATATTGGGTCTAGAACCCCACTTTATATGAAAATGATGATTTGTTTGATATATTTAGTGTAACCCAATTACATATGTTTTATGTATGATTTTATGTGTTTGGTGTGGACCCTAAAGCACATGGTTGATGAGATGTTTTGTGATTGAGCGAGGAGCTCTCGAGCACATGAGTATTTGAATGGTTGTGTTGAGTGATAAGCTCTTGAGCACATGAGTGTTTATGTTTTTGTTGAGCGAGAAGCTCTGGAACACATGAAAACCTTTGTGTTGAGCATGAATCTTTGAAGCACATGAAAAAGAAAAATTGGAAGTGTTGGGAATAAGTCGTGGATCCTTCCAAGTTGATGTTGAGCATAAGCTGTGGAACATCAGATCCTTAGCCATTGTATCCCTAGGTGTATCCTACAAGTATATCCTAGCATTAGTGTTAAGCAAGGAGCTCTAGAATTGCACTAAGTTTGTAAAATCGCTGCTTTTAGCATTGAGTATGGGCTGTGGATAAGCACTAGGAGTTACTAAAAATAATTAATTATGTCAAGTGAAAATGACTTGAATAAAACATTGATCTCATCTCACTTATTTATAAGTGATTAAATGAAATTTCAAATTTCTGTATCTCATCAAGTAGTGAAGAACTACAATGTTATGCGAGGGAATTGAAAACATGTAACGATGTTTAGAGTTGCCTAACCTAGTAGACCTAACCCCTACATGAAGGATTTAATAAAGAAAGTGTCATAAGTTTAGGGATCATGTGATATGATACGTAAATACAAATGTTAACAAATAATATATATATATATATATANTGTATAAAGAATAAGCATAGTCATAATATTAATAGTATAAGAAATAAATAAATGCTCCATCTATTATTATTATTAATAAAAGATAATTAAATATTAAAAATACTTACAAGAGTCCAAATATGAACTAGTTAAAAGTTCCTACGTTAAATATTAAAGGTTCCTAAATTAAATAAAAGGGTTAAATTAAGAAATCAAATGATTCTTGATTTAACTGCCCCTTTCATGGAAAAGTCTTCCTATAAAGACCCAAGCCAAATAGAGGCTTGGGAATCTTCCATCTTTTTGGTGATTCATATTGTGCGTGATAATTGTCAAGAGAGTTCTTTGAGAAAAATTTCCTAAGAGAAAAAAGGAGAACTGGTTAAAAGTGTTATATCTGAGTCACGTAAGCCTTAACTTAGGATCTCTAAGCTACTTGCATGTTGGAACTAGCTCGGGGGGAATTGGATCAAAACCGTGAACGATTTCGGGTTATGATTGGGTGGAATGTGGTATTTAGCAAGTGATTTTGTTGTCTATAGAAAGGTCATATCTATCTATGAATTTGTTAATGCGGTACATTTCAGTGTGCAGGTTTTTAGCCATTGAAATAACATCATTTTGCACGTATGAGGTTCTTGATTTTCCACTTTCATTGCCTAGTGCTTTTTTTGATCAAGTATTTAAGGATTTTGTCTCCTAGTTCATTTCTGAAATTTATTTCCTCTTCCATAATTTAAGTCTTTATGTTTTATTTCTAAATCTATGTGTGCAATTTATTTCATGTTTCATAATTTAAGGGTTTATGTTTTATTTCTAAATTGATGTCTACAATTTATTTCGTGTATAAAATATTTAAGGATTTTGATTTTCCAAATTCATTTCTGCATTTTATTTCCTATCTTTAAATTTATTTCTAAGACCTAGAACAAATCAAAAGAGAGCTTATATATATTATCTCTGCTGGAAGATTTCATATTATGAGCAGGCTTATGTTAAATAGAAATAAACCCAAAATATCATCCATATTATTAATTACGAATAAACCCAACTATTATCTACAACATTAATCTAATATCTAAGTAAAATATTATAAACATATTTATAAACAATATATGTCCACTTTATAAATAAAATAAATGCCTAGCTAAAACCATCGAGACCTCTAATGATTTGTATGCACATTATAAATAATAAAAACTATAAACAAATCTTCGTCATGATTATAAGTAAACAATAAATCAAATATACAAATAAGCTATTGGAGACCTATAAGGCCTGTGAGCACCATTTCCACATTCATAATAACCAAACCATATACTTAATACATAAAACACGAATATCCAAATCTTATATCATAAGAGAGATTTTCACATAATAAGTCAACCATACAACTAATAAGAGAACTCATTAAATATATCATATAAATGAAAAGAGGTCACAAGATCGAATCATGTGGGCATGAATGGATAAACACGTATTTCACAATACTCATTGTTTACGACCAACCATTGTAGTGAGGATCAAATCCTAATTTTCTCACAACTTACATTGTTCCAAAATACATTTAAAAACATGGCTAAACAACGAATATTGGCGAGTATCATTTTGAGCTAAATCATATAAAGGGAAAAGATAAAAATATTGTTGATGCTTTAAGGTCACGAACTCATATGATATATGAGGTGAATTTAAGTAAAACTAGTTCATATTTGCACAAGATTATTAGAACGACCAACAAAGTTGACCCTTTCTATGTTGAAATCCTCAAGAAGGTCGAAGAAGACAGGTTTTTTCAACAACAAAAAGAGTACAAGGCATATGAAACAGGACTACTGTGGTCCAAGGAGAGATTGTACATTCTGGAAGGAGGGAGCATTCGGTCCAGCATCATCACTCAATTTCATCAGACACCCTACTTGGGGCATCCGAAATATCAAAATATGATATATGCAGTTGATAGACACTTTCTATGGCCTAAGTTAAAGGCCAGCATAGTGTTGTTTATCGTGAAATGTTAGGAATGTCAGCTCATCAAAGCTGAGCACAAGAATCCTTTGGGGTTTCTGCAGTCATTACCCATTCTAGAATGGAAGTAGGGGGTCATTAGTATGGATTTTATCATAGCTCTTCCTAAGAGTAAGAATAAAAATGATTCTATACTTTTTGTAGTTAATTTTTTTTCAAAAGCATCACACTTCATTCCAGTGAATTCGACCTACAAGGAAGTATACATTGCTGATATATTATTGAAGGAGATATTTAGATTGCATCGGATACCCAAGTAAATCATCTCAGATCGATATACTAAGTTTCTCGGGAACTTTTCGAGATCCATATTCTCTTGACTAGAGATGCAGTTTAACTTTAGTATGGCTTACCACCCGCAGACAGACGAGAAGACAAAAAGGGTAAACTAGATTGAATAGGACATGCTTAGGATTTATGTCATGAAGAAACCCACCAAGTGGGAATATTACCCACATCTTGTAGAGTTTGCATATAAAAATGGATACCATATTTCTGCCAAGATGAGTCCCTTTGAGGTACTCTATGGACGGAAGTGTCGAACACAGGTTACTTCGGATAGCCCGGTGGATCGGCTCATGTTAGGGCATGAATTATTAAAGTACTTGGAACAATTGGTTACCAAGGTCTAGGTGGAACTTGAAGGGGAGTTTTCCCCTTTACCTATTCATATATTATACAAGAGAGAGGTGCAACTCAAGAAGCATACCATAGTATAGTTGAAAGTACAATGGAAGCACTTTGAGGCTGGTGAGGCTAATTGGGAGAATGGATCCACCATGAGAAAGGCTTACCCCACCTTATTTCATGATTTCATTATGAATCCCTCGAACACCAGGGATGGTGTTTTTCTTAGCGACGAGGGATGTAATATCACTAATTTTGACCTAACACTTATGGGAATAATCCCCAATGATTATGATGTTACTTTGATGTTTTAGTTTAGTATATTGGGTATAGAATCCCACTGCATATGGACATGATGATTTCTTTGATATATTGGGCATAAGCCAATTACATATGTTTTATGTATGATTTTATGTCTTGGACATGGACCCTAAAGCACATGATTGATAAGATGTTTTGTGATCGAGTCAAGAGATCTAGAGCACATAAGTACTTAAATGGTTGTGTTGAGCGAGAAGCTCTAGAGCACATGAGTGTTTATGTTCGTGTTGAGCGAGAAGCTTTGGAACACATGAGTTATGAAAACCTTTGTGTTAAGCATGAAGCTCTAAAGCACATGAAAAGATAAATTGGAAATGTTAGGCATAATCCCTGGAGCCTTCCAAGTGGATGTTGAGCATAAGCTCTAGAACATCGTATCCTTGGCCATTGTATCCCTAGGTGTATCCTACAAGTACATCCTAGCATTAGTGTTGAGCAAGGAGGTCTAGAATTGCACTAAGTTTGTAAACTCTTTGTTTTTAATGTTGAGTATGGGTTCTAGATAAGTGCTATGAGTTACTGAAAAGAATTAATTATGTCAAGTGAAAATGACTCGAATAAAAAATTGATCTCATTTGACTTATTTATAAGTGATTAAATGAAATTTTGAATTTCTGTATCTCATCAAGTATTGAAGAACTACCATGGTATGTGAGGGAGTCCAACATGCAAGGATGTTTATAGTTTCATATCCTAGTATACCTAATCACTACCGGAAGGCCTTAATAAAGAAAGTGTCCTAAATTTATGGATCATGTTATATGATACCTAAAGACAAATGTTGACAAATAATATGTGTGTGTGTGTGTGTGTGTGTGTGTGTGTGTCTATTATACATGGTATGTCTAAAGAATAATTAGTCACAATATTAATAGTATAAGAAATAAAGAAAGGCTCCATCTATTATTATTAGTGGTACTAAAAGATAATTAAATATTAAAAATACCTACAAGAGTCCAAATAGGAACTAGTTAAAAGTTCCTATGTTAAATATTAAAAGTGCCTAAATTAAATAAAAGGGTTAAATCAAGAAATTTAATGATTCTTGATTTAATTGCACCTTTGATGTAAAAGTTAGCCTATAAAGACCTGTTCGTTGGATTTTATGAACTAGGCCAACCACGGAGAATAAGCCCATACAAGGTGCTTAGAACATCCACCGGTATGTTTGGTATGGCTAACACTCACGGGAAAAGGCCCCACTACCTCTATGTTTTAATTCTCTTGAGGAGAGTTATCTAAACTTAAACCAAGAAAAATATATTTTAAACTACTTTATGCTATTGAATTATAATTAATGCAATTAAAACTATTAAAACTAAATGTAAATACTAATCTATAAATTAAATTAAGCTATTAATAAAATTACATCTATTTTATTTATCTACGAACTAAAAGAATTTCCTATGAATGACTACTGAATGAAGTTTAACTATTATGTCTACTTTATGTGTTGCCCTCTTAAGGAGAGTCTCAATTTTGGTTTTGTTTTGAAATAAGAGTTTATCCAATAATTTAAACAACTAACTTAATATGCCTAATTCAACAGGTGCTAAAATTAGCTAAGAAATGTAAACTAAAATAAATCTAAGTGCAAGTTAACTAGCTGGAAACACACAAATTTAGCAGCTACTAAATCTCACACGATAAATGGCTCCTAAACTGTAGCTTTCAACATGAAATAAAACTAAAATCTAATTTTGAAAAATTAGATTTACCTAATCTATCCTACGCGCAGGAGCATAATTGAGTTTGACGTGTAAAATGATATGATTTTAGTTCACTGCCTTATTTAAAAACAAAGTTTAAATAAACAGTAAACATTTGAAGCACATGAATACAATAAGATTAATCAATAATCCTATAAATATTATTTACACATCAAATTTGCAGTCACTTCAAGTAATCGATAAAATAAGAAATGTTTAACCTTGAAAAGAGTGAACATCTCTTATCAGATTTGTATTCAACTATATTAAAAATAAAAATAAATATTACAAATCATGATCGACTATGAGAGTGATTGGAATGGTAGTGATTGTGAACCTGAAAATCCACCACATAGCTCTCAATGGCCTAAACCACCTACGGACACCATCTCACAACATTCATGTCACTCCATTAGACCTTCCATTAGATCCCCACACCTCGAAAATAGCTTAAGGATGAAGAAAAAGGGCTAAAAACCCCAAAAAAGAGCCCAAAATAGCCCCCTAGGAGCTAAAGCCCTCAAAAAGGGGCTAAAACCCTAAAAGGGGATAAATTTAGGGCGAAAGGGGCTAAAGGACCTAAAAAGGGGCTAAAACCTTGACCAAGGGCTTAAAACCCTCAAACCCCTTGGAAAAGCTATAAAAGGAGGGTGGGGGGTCACTCCCAAAACACTTCTCCCATTTCCTATTGTTATGCTACCCATGGATGATTTGAGGCCTTTGCCTCAAAATTCAACCACAGTCCCTCTCCTTCATTTCCATTCCCATTGAGCCGTTGCTCCCAAACCAAGAGAGGTGCTCTCATGAGCTAGGGCATGGTGGCCCATTCCCACTAGAGAAGGTATATTTGTGATTTTATGTTTATTTCTTTGCTTCTTAATATGCTTTGCTTTCTAACCCTTATCTCCATTTGAAGGTTTTGTTATTAACATGGTTTTGCAGGTTTTCCATTGTAGCTTAGGTTTATTTGCAGGTTTTAAGGAGGCAGAACCCGAACCAATTTTCTACAGAGGGGTTCACCAATGCTTCATCTCCTTCTTTTTGTTTTGTTCTTAGCTTATAGTTTAGCTTAGATTTATTTTTTTGTTCTTAGTTCTTAGATTAGTTCACTGTTCTACTTATGTTATTTCCTTCTCATTTTTCTGCATTCACCATTAGCAGGAACCTACCCTTGTGCCCTATAGGCATAAGGGAGTCATTATTGCCCCTATAGCAGGGAGAAATCCTTACTACAGAACTGGCAACCATACCAGGTTGATCCCACAGGATCCCTGGGCCAAACTTTTTATTTTCAAGTTTTTAAATTTTTTGCCCTAGTTTTTCAGAAATTTCATGTTAAATATGCCATAAATCCTATTTATTTCTTGTTTTAGTTACTTCCAAAGCCTCTGCTAGGCAGAACTGAGTCAGATTGAACCCAGTACTAATTACTGTCGGCCATATATGACTCTGTCTCACCAAAAAACCCCATTCCGGAGCAAGGTGCTCATATCGGGGAAAAAGGTGAGACTGGGGCGCACTTAATGGGAAAACAGGTGCACCGAGGGTGCACTTAATCCCCTGATAACTGTGACTTCAGCCTAGAAACTCAGGTTGCGGTTGTTTTTCATTCTGTGCAACCCCCTCGTTCATTTCTGAAAAAATCTCATGCCCCCCTCGCTAGATTTGGTTAGAAATGTGTGGCCTATCAAATAGAACTTTAATTTAAGATTAATAGATAGTAATTTTTAGTTTCATAGGACTGATAGTGCAGCCCAGCCGCCTCTGTCCACCATTGCGGGTCATTTTTCAGTTTCTACTTTTATTTTCTACAAATTATTTCATGAACAATGTGTAAATGTTAAGTAAACCATTATGGCTTAATAAAATGAACCTAATCTAACTAAAAGCAACTTAAAAGTAACCATCTTGCTTCCCCGTTCCTCCTCTACCTAGTCATCACCCTTCGGGTTATTCTGGGATACGACGAAGGGAAAGCTCATATAGATCTAGGCACTCCATGATATTGTTCCAAAATCATTAAAATTGGGTCACCTGTAAGGTACAGGGGATAGAGGAGGGCTTCTCATGGCACTAAGAATCCTCCGTGTTGACCAACCTTGCATCGAGGAGGTGACCTGAGGATCTACAAATGGGCTTAGTTCCATTGTGTTGAGATCTGAATAACTTCTCTTGGTTGAAGAGGAATATCAGTGAGAGGTAGACATCAAGTTAGGCCAGCAAATATTCAGGGTTAATGACTGTACTTGTTCACAATTTCTATTTATTTATGCTTGCATACAAAACCATTATGACATGAACTCTAATTTGATGAATTCCTAAACCATATTGCAGCAACCAAATACAAGAAAAACAAGCAAACAACTACACCATACCAACTAATTAACCCAACTCAGTTCATGACGTTGAGTAAGCCTTAAAATTTACTAATTTACACTAAGTTCAAACAACTCTATAGTCTTTTAGGACATAAGTCCCTGACTGCTTCAAATGTGGGAAGTACTTGGGCTTTGCCCAGAAACTCATTGTGAGGAGTACCACAGGAACCCCAAAGTAGCTGGCCGCAGAGAAGAATTGCCAAGTGAAACGAGTAATGGCCCCTTCCAATTGAGTAGAAGCGCCCATGAGGAACAAGACAAGCATTGTATTCTGGTAGTCTTGGTGGCTGAGAGGCCACCTTTAGCCAATAGGAAGCCACTAAAACTAGGTTCCAAACATCATTCCCACAAAGTTTCAGACATAAATCTAACACAATTGATCCTCCACGATCTTCCTCACGCCTAAGAGGTGAACCACCACCATTTGGAACACTCAATCGACACCGTCGAAGCCGCTCTTAGTAATCTCCCACACCATCAGAGGGCCACACAGCCTCTGATTCTGATTCAGACCCATATCAGTCTGAGCTAGACCTCCATACCGCACCATCAAGCCCCTTGGCTAGTGCAAATCTGGATCCATTTTCTTGCCTAACCTTAGAACGTGGACCCATGTCCACATCATAACCTGTCACCCACAACTTGACAAGTGCCCCAAGCACAGTCATGCAAACTGTCATCAGTCAGTTGCCACCACCTATAGTGACCAACCAAGCTGGCCCACTTGCAACACATGGGGGCAGTGGCCCCTCCACACACACTATCCCTCCTGCCACACAGGGGGGCAGTGGACCATCCACTTACATTGCCCCTACTATCATACATGGGGGCAGTGTCCCCTCCACTCATACTATCCCACCCACAACACTTGGGGGCATTAGCCCATCTGCAATGGTGCCACCGCAAGCACCCCCAGCTATGCATATGCACTATGCACTTGCAAATCCCACCACCATCGTAGCCCCATCCCACATTAATTTGGGATCAAATATGACCCTCATGGATCATCTGAACTTTCCTGATTTAGATAGATTAACAAATGACCCCATCTGCCACCAAGATTTTTGGCCACCTATGCCAACTAACCGAGGAATGTCCCCAAAACCACATAATGACATTCCATCTATGGTGCTCATCCAATAGCATCGTAGATGACTCCATCAGGTTGAGGCTATTCCAACACACCCTTACAGGTGCTGCAGCCAAATGGTACATTGAGCTACCACAAGCCAAGTACCCTGACTTCAACTCCTTATCCTTCATGTTCCTACAAGATTTCCAACTCCCTGTCAGATATGACGAGGGGGTGGAGATCTTGCTATCCTACCGTCAAAGCACTACCACTCACATAACTGACCATATCCACGAGTGGCGGCGACGCCGTAGCTTATGCAAAACCCAACTAGACGACATGATCTTCTTGGATTGGTTCCTTAAGACTTTGCTCCCACCCATCGCAAAGGATGTCACATCTGAACATCCCCAATATGAAGAAGAGGCCATACTAAAGGCCTAATAATTTGACCTCATCTATGCCTACTATGGATACTTGTATACCATCATTCCAGACGCTCCCCACCCGAGTACCTCCTACCGTGATGCACCGGGGGCATCTCGTGCTGCAGACGACATCATAGGATCGGTCTCCCAACAGCCTCAGCCTCGATCGACACCACTTTCCATTACACCACAACCAAGCAACATCGCTAATGTTGCTTTCCAAAACCAAGCTCCGGACTATGCTAGAATGATGTCCCAGTCTGGAGCAACAACTTCTTATGCACAACCTGTGCCACAGCAGCAGGCTCAGCCCATGGCTTGGCCAACATAGCAGTATGTGAGGAAAATTACCACATTTGTGGCACCACCAACCCCACAAATATACTATGCACCGCCAGTGCAACCTATGCAAGTCCCCGCCACCACTCCACCCGCTCCATTGGGATAGGTATTTTCATAGCAAAACCATCCCAACTAGCTTTCCCCCAACAATCAACAAGGAAAAGATAGAAACAACTGGCCGCGTAACCAAGGAAATAACCAACCATAGGGAGGGGGTCAACAATCGAACCCTCCCAACATTTCTACAGCAAACCGGCTAGCCCAAAAACCCCCACGACCAAATGCACCAAGATCCAATGCCCCATTGCACACAAACCAACCATGCACACTCAGTAAGGTGTATGGGAACTATACATTTGAGTGTCCTTTCATGGGTCATGTGAAGCAGGCCATTCGAAATGAGGCCCAATAGGCTGCCAACGCTACAAACCAAGCACAACCCAATCCAACAACTCAAGGACCTCCCCCCATGATGCTTCAAAACCCACTGCCACTTCAAGGATTGGTGGAAACCACACCCCCTCCCCAAACCAATCCAAACGCTCCGAGGGCACCTCCCATGGCTGAAACAGATGTTCATCACCTGCTAGCCATGACGACTGAAGAGGTCAACTTGCAAACTAGATAGAATTAGTACGGTACCACCACTGAACCTGTTGACTCATCAAAAATATCCATCTCTAAGATAGTCAACCTGCCGCTTCAGTCACCCCCATTCTCACACCCTCCCATACGCAGAGTAGCCAATAATGCCACAGCTAGAGCTGTAGTCAGCTATACCATTGTGGATGATTTGGCCCAAATGCCAAACACCATGTCCACTCTTGAGGTACTTAAAATGTGCCCAATGCAACAGAAGGCCTTACTAGCCACTCTAGGGGTAGTAGACCCCTCCAACTCCAAGTTAATCACATTTAACACAGAGAACGGAGAGCCGCACATGCCCTCCACTATTTCCTTCCAAATCTTGGTGTGCATCGGGAACTTGGTTGTGCACTGATGCATAATGGATGAGGGGGCATCCATGTGCATCATGTCTACCTTGGTTTGATAGAAGCTTGGATCACCAATTCTGCAACAATCCTCCACGACTCTGTGGGCTTATGATGGACACCCCACTAACGCCCAAGGAATCCTCCTTCATGTCCCCATCACATTATCCATGAAGACAATCTTGATTGACATCGAAGTCGTCAACGCTCAACTAGATTACAACCTCCTCCTCCGAAGGAGTTACATGTATGCCATGCGATCCATCATGTCAACTGTCTTCCACCTCATGATGTTCCCCCATGAAGGGAAGATTGTGATAGTTGACCAACTCACCTACCATGATTCGCAAGGGTTAACAATGCATGCCAACATTATCCATATCATCACCACCATTGAGCCACAAGGGGCAACCGCACATGCTAACTTCATCCCTGCAACCAACACTATGGTTGAAAACACAATAGCCTCCCCACCGTTGAATGTGGGCCCTGGGTTGTTTATCGATCCCACCATGACGACTCCTTTCCCGTTGGTGTCACCACCACTAACACAAAAAGAAACTGTGAACTTGTGCATGGTCTCATCAAGCACCACTGCACCCAAACAACAACTGTAGCCGCAACCCCAACCACAACCACAACATCATCCACAGCCGCAACATCACCCGCAGCAGCAGCATTACGCATAGCCGTAACCACAACCACACCCCCACATGCAACCAGCTAGGAGTTATGTGGGCTCATCTCCAGTCCATATGATTCCCTTCCTCTTTCCCCCACTTGGTGTCATGAGAAATCCAGTCATGGCTACCTTAAGCCTACCCAAATTTATGTTGGGCATCTCAATGTGGTACCGTGATCCACCAGCTCAACCACAAATGCCCTAGCTGTTCTTAACCTCGGTGCAACCCATCATGGTTGAGTCTCACCCTCCACCCAGTCCGCACAAGCCAACTGCTGCACCTGCACCTGCAATGCCCCAACCCAAAAGGGCTAGGGGAAAGAACACCAAAGCCACCACAGAGCCGCAACAAGTCCCACCTTGTGCCATCTGCGAGCAACAGGGCCATCCAACTTAGAATTTCCTTGAAATCCCAGTGATCCATGTGCATCTAGATGCCATGGACACGAATGAAAACATCCCCATGGTTGAACTCCCAACCGCGCTAGTAGTTAGGAACAAGGAATTGAGAACAAACCATGCTTGCACCCTTTGCAGATTGTATGGACATTACTCTCACCATTGCCAAGAACTACCTGAATTTCGAATAGCTCTAGCTAACCTACATCACCATTCCCTTCAGTCTGAAATCACCTTGATCGAAGAAGTTTTCCCACCACCTCCTTCTTTAGACACCATGTCCATTTACATGATGTCGAGTTCAACTGACTTGCTTGTCTCCACCATCACTAACGGTCCATTGGACCTGTCTCTTCTGTTGTTTCCACAGCCACAACCGCAACCTCAGTTGCAACCTCAACCTGAATTACCAGGGAAACAATGGGGTTCATTCTCGATCAACATGATCCTTTTTCTTTTTCTTTTCCTTTTCTTTTTCCTACCATCTAGGATCATGAGTAAGTTTACCTTGGAAACCCTGTAGGATTTCACACCAGGAGATCCTCTCTGGTACCTTGAACCACCTACTGTACCTCTGAGGCCCCAGGATGTGTTGACTCATGTCCATCCAATTGAGATGATGTTGCACCTACCTCTAGGTCCATCAAAGACTCCTCCCATATCTAGGCCTAGCCCTCTTCCTCCAACAGAGACTGGCTATAAGGCCACAACAACCAAAACTAATACCATTTACGTGGTCTCTAGCACCAGTTTCCCTTCCATCTCATCACTTGTGGAAAATCCACCTGATCTATCCCAGCACCACTTATGCGATGACGGAGAGATATGTAAGACCACCTTTGGTTTTACCCCATTCGCTTTAAACCATAGTGTGGAATTGGTTCTTCCCATAAAAGACCAGATTTCGTCACCCCACTGTGCCAATGACCTTCGTATCGGCAAAGGGACATACACCCTCATTGACTTTGATGGACAACTCTTGGAGAACACCCGAAATGGGCTCTACCTTAAGAGATTTTACACTTAATATCACCAATGAGTCACTTCGTTTTCTTTTCATGTTTTTCAACGTTTTTTAGCAAAAATCAAGGGCAGCACCATCAGCTGCTAGTCCAAAGTCACCCAAAATTAGTTCGAGACACCTCTCACATCTCTGGGCTCAAATTTTTTATATATCTCCTTATGAGACCATCGTCGCATGTTTCATTAATCAATTTTGGGACCATTTCCCACAAGTCACCTCGATTTACAAGCCATGACATGAAGATGCGAGTGTCTATAGACTGATACTTGCATCACACTTCCTGATCACAACCCATGCAATTTTTTGGGCCACCGCCCATTAAGGACTGTAATTTTAGCTTTTATTTTGCATTTTCAACACATAGTTGTCTTTTCCATTCACCGCACCTCACACAGACATCTGGACAAGCGTCCAGAAAACAATTTATTTTTCTTACACGTATTTGGCATCTAAATGCCTCTGGACTTGTACTCACATTGCATGTGGTCAAGTTCATCCACCACAACACACACACACATGCTCTCCTGACCTCTGTCTGCGAGCCACCTCGGTTTTCTTGCCTCTACCGCATCGACTCGCAGGCCTTTGCCGTGATCTATCCCACACATGTATTGGTATGTTTGAGAGCCTTCTTCTCCATCCATACTGCGTGGATGACCTTTGAACCTCTGTCCACCATTGTGACATGGGGCACCGCATGTGCCACCATCGGTTGACCACATTGGAGTTTTGCTTAAGCTCTTTTCTGACTCCTTAAAACAATGAAAAGATTGTCGAGCGCAGCTGCTTCCTTTCCTACTCGCTAAAGTATAGGAAAGGGTGTCTAGATCATCTCATTTATCTCCTTTTGTGGACCATGTAGACCATTTCATGAAAAGGACCTCCTTGGCACACTCAAGCCAAGACCATTCTCCTCTGCATACTTTTATTCTTTCTCGGGAAGAGAGGCTGCACTTTACGAAAAATCTCACCACTTGTTGTCGTTAAGCTCTTTTCTAGCTGTCTCAACAAGAAAATATTACCAAGCAAACTTGGTTTCGTTCATGCTCATAAAAGTATTTGAATGACCATTAAGCCAGTATAGGTTTAACCTTTTCTAGCCTGATTGGACTACCAACGGTAAAGAAGTCTCTTATCCCCTCTAAGATGGGTGAGCTCTCCTATGTATACTTTTATATTTTCTTGGGAACAGGAGACTACCAATGAAAAAGAGCCCCCACCGGAGTCTTATTTGTGCTTTCAGACTCTCTAAAATTGAAAGCACCATTGAGCATTTACTTTCTCACACTCGCCAAAAATCCACGAGATCGTACCACAATGGTGTCCCTAGATACCACCCCACAGAAAATAGTTTGGCAGCATTCCCACATTGGGTCGTATTTGTTCAGAGTACTCTACAATGTGTCTTCCTTGGATCCCATCAGTATCAAAAGTGTCCACCTTCTCCAAGTATTTCCCATCTGTAGGGACATTCCAGGTATTACAACTATGATCCCATTCTCATGAGTTAAGTTTCATTTGCTTCCTGGTCCACCCTGCTGTCATACTCTGAAAAAGGAAGTTTGAGTCTCCCACTCCCCTCCTGCCCGTGTTCAATTCTTTCCCTTCCCTCCCCACCCCCCCAATTTAGTAAGTCAGTTTGCATATTGCTTCACACCTTTCGGTTATCCCTCGTGCTCTTAGTCAAGGAAGCATCATGGCCTTGACTAAGGGCGGGTCTCCCTCTGTCGACGCCAGCACACATATTCCAGAGGATAGACCCAAAGGTGCCTGTACCTTGGTTTCGTTAACATCATCGATGAGTTCCTTGGACCACTTGAGAGGAGTCCTTAGTGCCTCTTGGGATGGTTGTTTCTCACGTGCTCGACTTCAACTCCATCATCGCACCATTGAGATTCGTATAGGGTTTGTTTCACATAGTACTTGGTCAAAGGCCCCAGATGTCACCCGACTCTAGCACATTGGTGAGCCCACTCATGGGACCTAAACAGGTTATGTCCCTTGTGATTTTCGGGTTGCGTTGGAGACATTGTTTAGAAGACCCAGCAATGCTTCGATATACCTTTATGATTGATGCAGCATACTTGTACCATATAAACTTTGACTCTTACCCAGCGAGTCCATACAGCTATGTACCAGATCCAGTAGACCGTCAGTCATGAAGATATAGCATTCAATGAGAATGCCATGGGTCCAATGGACCAAATCAGTATTGTATTTATCCTCACATGAGAGGAAACCATAATTGTAACATCAGTTGTATATGATCGACTCTTGTATTTTAGAGCATAGATCAAATGATTCTTTTGACATTGTCATGAGCATGGGGATGCCCACCTCGTCCATATACATGTCACACATTTATTGTATCTCATCCATTGATGGGAACCAAATTAATACAAAAACCAAAAGCCACCATGCCACAGCCCCGGAAGCACCACCTCTACACAGCAAATCCTATGATGTCCATTGGCCATACATTGAGCTCCTACCCTCACACATCAGGGGGCAATCTGTTAAACCAAAAATCCCCCACATAGCTCTCAATGTCCTACACCACCCAAGGACACCATCTCACAACACTCATGTCACTCCATTAGACCTTCCATTAGAGCCCCACACCTCCAAAATAGCCCAAGGATGCAGAAAAAGGGATAAAAACCCCAAAAAAGAGCCCAAAATATCCCCCTAGGAGCTAAAGCCCTCAAAAAGGGGCTAAGACTCTAAAAGGGGCTACAGTTAGGGTGGAAGGGGATAAAACCCTGACCAAGTGCTTAAAACCCTAAAACCCCTTGGAAAAGTTATAAAAGGAGGGTGGGGGTTCACTCCCAAAACATTTCTCCCATTGCCTATTGTTTTGCTTCCTGTCGATGCTTTGAGATCTTTGCCTCTCAAACCACCCACACTCCCTCTCCTTCATTTCCATTCCCATTGAGCCATTGCTCCCAAACCAAGAGAGGTGCTCCCATGAGCTAGGGCATTGTCGCCCATTCCCACCAGAGAAGGTATATTTGTGATTTTATCTTTATTTCTTTGCTTCTTAATATGCTTTGCTTTATAACCCTTATCTCCATTTGCATGTTGGTTTATTAACATTGTTTTGCAGGTTTTCCATTGTAGCTTAGGTTTATTTGCAGGTTTTAAGGAGGCGGAACCCTAACCCATTTTCTATAGAGGGGTTCACCAGTGCTTCATCTCGTTCTTTCTATTCTGTTCTTAGCTTTAGTTTTATGTTCTTAGTTCTTATATTAGTTCACTATTCTACTTCTGTTATTTCTGTTTCATTTTTCTGCATTCACCATTAGCAGGAACCTACCCTTTTTCCCTATAGGCATAAGGGAGTCATTCCTGACCCTGTAGTAGGGAGAAATCCTTGCTACAGTGATCTCTGGTTTCGATTACGCGTCACTAGAAACAATACATGATTTCATTCGGTGTCCAAAAACACACTATCAAAGAGGATTGTTGATTCTTCCTTTGGAATATAAAAATTACAAAAGAATGAATATCCTACAGCTCTTTGGAAACAACCTTTCAGAACTATAGCTCCCCCTCTCATAGTGAAGTACTTCTATTGTTTAAATATGCAAAAATATAAACATAAACTTAACTTACCTTCTTTACTAGTCACCACCAAGAAAAACATGTCCAATGCAGCTCAGATATCTCTTAGATGGTTCATTGTTTTGAGGAAAAACCTCACGATCAAGTAGATGAACCTGTTCTACAAAAAACCCATGTCTCAGAATTTTAATTTTCACCTTTATTCGCTCCTAGTTTGCTGCCAAAAATTTAACTCCTGAAAAATGACATGAATCTTGTTTTTGTTTGATGAGCTGCATTTATCATTTCAACCTGCCTTTGGAAACCTTCTTCAACTACTCGAGATGCCCTCCATCTGATGCGTCTAGTTGATCTCTTCATTTGCTGGCATTTTTATGAATCATCACTATGCTTTCCTGAGATCTAGAGATATGCTTCCAGGTTAGTGTAATAGCTTCCTTCGCTGGAAAACAGATCGCATTTGTTTCTACTTATTAATTTGGCAAATTAATTCTTATTCTTCCAGCTATAAGTAGTATCCAATGAATTGGACCGTTGAGTGCACACATTATTTTTCAAAAGTTTGAAATTCATGATCCCTAATCTATCTCATTTATTGAACTGGTTTCCACACCATCAAATTGTTTCAATGCATCTTCATTATTGAACCTGAACCTGTATAAATATAAAGAAAACAATTGAAAGACTTCTCAAGAAAGATAATGTGATAGAAAAACCAAATATTTTCTTGCAACATATATATTAAAAATAATCAATAAAATAGAGAAAGATTTTGAATGATAAACAAGAAAAATAAAAAATTACTCCCTCTCAATCTATTGTTCTTGTCATTCCACCATCGAGTATGTAACTTAGACAAACCATTAAATTATCGATGCGATTCTATGGCAGAAAAATTTGGCTCTCACACTTCACAATTAGGTTGAAACTTCTTCCTTGATCTGATGCACGATGATCTCAGCTCTATGAATTAGTACAACTATGATATTCTAGATATGCTTTCTTCAACATGTATCGACAAGTTTACTCCATGGTTGATCCATTAATTCCATCAAGTTTTTGGTTGCTCAAATCTCTACTTATTCTTCGACACCAATCTTGATATTTAATGTTTTTTACACTAATACCTAAAATCTCCACGATTCACTGGTAGAGTTGCTTGACAGTTAGAATGATACCATACCTTGATACTTCTGTGGTCTATCCATTTCATTAATTATAACTAAAATATGTGATAGTGAACCATGATTGGAGTAAAGAATAGTTTTGGTAGTTTGATGGAAGCTAGAGTTTATTTTGTATGTATTAAATTCTTGAGAGGATGGCGTATTAATTTGTGCAATCTTTTTTTTACGATCTTGTGCATTATAACCTCCTCGAGATACATGAGATACTTATGAAAATACCAAATTCTTATGGAGCTAACATGTTATCGCTTTGATTGGCTAGTGTAAAACCTTGTATGATAGTATTTGTTCTTTAATGAGGCTCTCTTCCTCAATCAAGATTCCTGAAAAAGAAAACAAAGTTTAATATTCTATTCATAAAACATAGCATGCTTTACTTGAAACTTATATTTGTTTTCTTTTCTAATTGAACAATGAGTAAGTTACTTAAGGGTCCTTATATAGAAAATGTTAACTAATGAATAAAGGTGACATATGTCTCATAAATTGATTTAAAATGTAATCCCATTTTTCCAATATTTTAGATTAGTCTTCAAATAAATTATTTGAGAAAATCATGTCAAAATGTAATAATTAACCATATGATAGTTTTGCTTCAAATGAGAGAGTTTCATTTGGTTTTGCAATTTTAATGTAATCCACCATCAAGATAAGATCAAGTATTATAAGTATATGTGGTAAACGTAAAGTTTTAATAAGAGAAATCGTAAAAAACAATTTCAAATGTTATATTAATATTTAGATTTTTAAAGTTCTTTTATTTTAAATTAATGAAAATCATAAGATTACCAAAAACTTTTATTAATAGGCATAAATATTTAAAAGAAGACTAATTATAAAAGGTTAAAAATAAGCGGAAATGAAATTTTAAAGATAAGGATAAAAATAATATATCATGTAAATTCCAAAAGTGAAAGTTTCTGCCAACTCTTTAATATGAAATGCTTTAAGATATAAATGAAAATGTTGAAAATAAAGAAATTGGGTTTGTAGTTAATTTTCCATGACCCTTCAAAATACTCACAAATAAAATATGCACAATAAAATTAAAATTTGGAAAATTGTGGATAGCTTGGATAAGGGCGTGCAAGTATTGTTTAACCATAACAAAATGATAAATTATCAGCAAAAAATTCAGCTAAGTGACGTAATAAAATGATTATGAATTTTCACTAACTACCTTGGCACAATGACATCTCAAATTATCATCGCATGAAAAACCAACAGAAAAATCAACTATGAACAATCCAAAGCCAAGACTTGAGAAAGTGTAAGCCCATTAAATCATCTTCCATAAAATTCAAGTCGAAGAAAAGGAGATAAAGAAAGCGAGAGATCAGCCCAAGGAAGCAAATGAAATCACAAGCCCAATCAAGCAAAGTAAAATGAAATAACATCAAAAGCTAAATATTTACAAAAAATTACAATAGGAGTTGCTTTCATTTGAAAAATCAAGGGGAGTTGTTGGAGTGCCAACAAGACCCAAGCCAAAGACAGGCTTGGGGATCTTCCATCTTTTTGGTGACTCATATTCTACCTGATTATTCTCAAGAGAGTTCTTAGAGAACATTTTCCTAAGACGAAAAATGAGAACTGATTCATAACCTGATATCCCAGTTAGGGAAGCCTTACCTTAGAATATTTAAGCTACTTGCATGTTGGAACCAGCTCGAGGGGATCCATATTGAACCCGTGAATAGTTCTGGGTCATGGTTGGGTGGAACATGGTAGTTCACAAGTGATTCGGTTATCTATATAGACGTCTGATCTGTCTATGAATTTGTTAATGTTGGGTATTTGAGTGTGCATGTTTTCAGCCATTGAAATAGCTTCATCTTGCAGGTATGACGTTCTTGATTTTTCCATTTAATTGTCTAGTGCATTTCCTAATCAAGTATTTAAGGATTTTGTTTTCTAGTTCATTTCTAAAATTTATCTCATGTTCCATAATTTAAGGGTTTATGTTTTGTTTCTAAATATATGTCTACAATTTATTTCTTGTTTCATAATTTAAGGGTTTATGTTTTATCTCTAAATTTATGTATGCAATTTATTTCCTGTATAAAATATTTAAGGGTTTTGTTTTTCCAAATTCATTTCTGCATTTTACTTCCTATCTTTAAATTTATTTCCAAGACCTAGAACAAATCAAAATACAGCTTATATATATTATCTCTGCTGGAAGATTTCATATTACGAGCAAGCTTATGTTAAATAGAAATAAACCCAAACTATCATCCATATTATTAATTACGAATAAACCCAACTATTATCTATAGCATTAATCTAAGCTCTATGTAAAATATTATAAAGAGATTTATAAACAATATATGTCCACTTTATAAACAAAATAAATTCCAAGCTAAAACGATCGATACATATAATTGTAATGTCCCAAAAAATCGAAAATAATTTTTTTTTATTGACTGGTAAAAACTACCTAGACGAAACATTATTCACTTGTAGAAATATATCGTACACTTCATGTACCATTGTTTATCTATAATCCGTTCTTATCCTCTGTCTTTTACTTTTAGTAATTAATTTTAAAGTATTTTACTTATAATGTCATACTATTGTTTACTGCTATAGTATTATGTTTATACTTTTGTCGCTTATGTGGCATCACCAGTGTAAATGATTTGTCCTTTCTGCATAGTCGTATTTGTTAATTATAAGGTCCTAAATTAACTTTCTTTCTAGAAACAAAGTGGGTGGAGTGGCGGGTCTTGTTCTCACATGATAGTTTGGGAGGTAAAGGTGTTTACTTGTTTGCAGAATTACTTAGTTCTCTGAACTAAGGCACCTGTTCTATTTCACATGTAGTTGATACCTTGCAATGGGATATTAGAGAGCATACTTCTGGTGGAATTTGGTTCCTTTACCCACTTCGAATTATAATAGGTATAAATCCTATTCTTGACAATTTAACTATTACTGCTAAAATTTCTATTCAGTACTTATGCTTCCTTATGGTCTTGTAACTCTTTATTAAACATCTTGGTATTGTTTACAGTTTATGTTTTAGTTTATTAAATAACCAATAACACTTCTTATGTTTTCTATTTGCAGGTTAAGTACGTGGCCTTTAAACCAGGCCAATGATTGTTATAATGGTTAAAGTAATTAAGATGGCATATTAAATATGCCATCTTCACTAAGAAAAAGCTTAGGGCTTAGTTGTAATGTGTTAAGTTTATTACTTAAAGCCTAAGGTTCACATGTTATTATGTTTTAAACCTACGGTACATACATTATATTGATAAATAAGTATTGGGGTTGACTTAGGGATAGTGCAGACCATATATGGACTGTACGCTTAAACCTTATCGTTGTAATATCTTAAGCTTGCTATAATGTCTACTTTGTAATGTTACATGGTGATATGAAAGGGGTAGCGAGTATAACCTATGGTTGTACCATATGTCAATAGGGTTTAAGTTTTGTATTGGAGGTCACGAATGAAATGATGCTTAACTATGGAGAGTGGGTTTAGTATCACATTAATGGCCACCAGCTGGTGCATTTAATGTCCTTCGAAATCATGGCAGCCTTCCCTTGGGCCTTGATCATGATGGTTGTGCATTGTGTTTGTCATTTGGGGCTTATGCATTTTGGACACGTGCAGGGAGAAAACCATGGAGGCGACCTCCATACCATAAGGTATGCTTCATCTGGGTTCATACGCATGCACATTGTTTTGGTTTAAGGTTCTTAATGTGGCCATACTTCTCATCCCCAATTTTTATTTTCTTTGCAGTTGCCAAAATATAGTGAGGAGCAGTGTGGCTCCCAACTTTACCAGGGTCTTGTCTATGGAGCCAAGGTGCAAGGTAAGACTTCTCAATGAGTGTAAGCCTATTGCCTCTCATCCTTCCTGCGTGTTGTTTCATCATTTGAGTTTGGGGATTCTCTGTGGGGTTTGGATTTTGCCTTTGGGCTTATGATTACATACTTGGATTTTATTATTTGGTTAAGGAATTTGAGCCATGAAGTAAATCTTAAGACATTTGGCTCTGTAACATACCCCATATACCTCAATGCAATTTGTTAGAAAAAGGGGGTAAAATTTTTCTTGCTTTTAATTAACAACCATCGTAGCTGGTTTCCTTGGGTATAAGGAAATTTACGCGATTAATAGATTCCATCACAAAATCCCATAGTGTTAATGTAATGAACAAAAATAACATCCAAAAATTTACCCATAATAATCACATGAATATAGCAGCAAGAAGCGAGACACGAATATACGTGGTTCACCCCAACCTTTGTGTTACGTACACCAAATCTTCTAAATATTTTTATTAACTCTCCCCACTAAGGGGTACACGTTTGTGGCTTATCTGCTGCAATTAATTTTCCTTTCCTCCAATGTTCCCAGGAGGAAGTATTTCAGTCTTATAAACAATTTACAAATACTATAACCCATGATGAGCTCACGCTAAACGCATAAAGATAGTGTGGATAAAACAGAAACACCAGTCAATCATGACAAATGATCCTGACAAACAAGAGCTCACGGCTCATCTCTGCACAAGAGTTATATCATCAGGGATATACATACAACAGATTTATAGCAATTATCAAGGCTCATATTAGATATGTTGCTTGAAAACTATAAACGTAGGGGATGTAAACTACATCATAACTAATCTGCAACTCTATCATCAGTGGATACATTAAAATTTCAGATTCATAACATTTTCAACACAGAGAGAAAATATATACCATTTCCATCCACAAAGAATCGAATCTCAGATCTACGACAAATTTTTTAGCTCAAAGAATTAAAATGTCAGACTCATAATGTTTCAACACAATGAGAAAAATATAATCCCATGCCAAACTCTGATCTGCCCAGACCAAAGTCGTAACCACACCCATTGTATTCAATAGATTCAGGTAAATAAAGAAATAGGCAGAGGGTTATCAACTTATATATATAATATATAAACAAATGCATATCCATAAAATAAATTAAGATCCACCTTATTTTCCAATCAAAACATTGATCGGTTCTCTTAATTCATATACACTAATTGAAATACACAGCTACAACAAACATAAAGGTTTTCAAAAAACATGGATTGGATTCTATAAGCAAACCGAACAATGATTTCACTCAAAGCATGGGTGGATTTTCTTAAATCCTATACACAACGACTTTACATAGCTATGGAAAACGGAAAGTATTTCACCAAACATGGATTGGATTCTATAAGCAAATTGCACATTGTTTTCACTCAATTCGTGTTCGATTTCTTAAATCATATGCACAACGAATTTACACAACTACAGAAAATGGAAAGGCTGTCACCAAACATGAATCAGATTCTATAAGTAACTCCACCTTGTTTTCACTGAAATCGTGGGTCGAATTCTCAAATCCTATGCATAGTGAATTCTCCACCATTCATGGATCGGCTTTGGAATCCAAGACACAGCCATTGCAAGGAAATCGTGGCTTATTACTTTAATTTAATATACAAGGATGACAAAAGGAACGAATATCATCAATCATGGATCATGTTCTATAAGAAAACTGTACATATAAACTCAAAACAAAGATATCATAGATACACGCATACCAGTACTGTGTTAATTCGAGAGCTATCAATATCCTCAACCCATTGATACTTAATGCAAACATAGTGTAATAAATTCAGAGGAATACAATCTAGTTGCATACAATTGGTCGCAATTGATTATCCACAGCTGATAATAAACTCAAATGCATACCCTCTATTGTTTGTGGGTCACGAGCTCCTTGTGATCTAATCTTCTCATACTTAAAATACATGCAAGCGATTTGTGAATTGCAAGCATAAACTCAAACATATATAAACACCAATACATCGCATACCATTTTTGTGTTAGTTCTAAATCTATCAACGTAGGAAATGAGAAATCATCAAATCGCATATGGAATACCAAGAAAAAACTTTAAAATTCAGATCGGTTACCCACGATGCAAGGCAAACAAACAAAAAATAATGCATAAAGATTTCGAGACCGGGATCCGACCCACCCCAGGCGCACACCTCTTCTTGCATGAGGAGAAGGGCCTCCCCCTTCTTCCTCTTCCAAACACCATTAAATAACCCCAGGAATGAAAAAACATCCTCAATACAATGTGCATAGTATCCCATTAATCACTGCACTAATTTTTCCATCAGTTTTGGGAGCCAGACTTTCCTTAATTCTTCCTTCGTTTTTGGAAACCAGTTTTCCCCTTATTCATTTCAAAGTTAAATGCATGGATTCAGCCCTTCTAGGTGCACCATCTCCTGCGAACCTTCTCTTTACTCTTCAACTTAAAACTCTCTTGCATGTTCATACATGTGGATTTCATAAGTTCCTTCATTGATAACTTATAAATTCTAGATCTATCAAGATCCTCAACCCACCGCTACTTAATGCAAACAGAGTGTAAGAAATTCATAGGAATACAATCTAGTTTTAGATAATTGGTCAGAATCGATTGAACATATCTAATAATAGCATCAAATTCATACCCTATATTGTTTGCGAGTCATGACCTCCATGTGATCTGATCTGCTCTTACTTAAAATACATGCAAGCGATTTGTAAACTATAGGCATAAACTTAAACATAGATAAAGACCAATACACCGCATACCATTTTTGTGTTAGTTCTGAATCTATCAATGCAGGAAATGAGAAATCATCAAATCGCATATGGCATACCAAGACAAAACTTCAAAATTTATATCAGTTACAAATGATGTGAATCAAACAAACAAAAAAATAATGCAGGAAGATTTCGAGACCGGGATCTGACACACCCCAGGAGCATACCTCTACCTGCATGAGGATAAGGGCCTCTCCCTTCCTCCTCTTCCAAACCCCATTAAATAACCCCAGGAAAGGAAATACATCCTCAATACAATGTGCAGAGTATCCCATTAATCACTGCACTAATTGTTCCATCGTTTTTGGGAGCCATACTGCCCTTGATTCTACCATCGTTTTTGGAAGCAAGTTTTCCCCTTATTCGTTTTGAATTTAAATGCATGGATTCATCCCTACTAATTGCACCATCTCCCGTGACCCTTCTCTTTACTTTTCAACTTAAAACTCTCTTACATGTTCATACGTGTGGATTTCATAAGTTACTTCATTCATAACTTATATATACAATATATTTAATGTTGGCCTTTGCTTTTGAATACATTTTTCTTCAACGTATATGTGGAAGCATGTTAGCATGGGTATGATGTTTTCCTTCACTCTTAGGGAATTTATCCTTTTATATTATGCATTCTTTAATAAAATATTTTAATATAGAATGCTTTTTTTGATAAGGTAATTGACTATAGAAGTGTTTTCTTGATTTCTTCTTACACATTCCTTCAAAGAAAATTATTTATTCAATTATAATAATTTGATACTTCTTTTCTTCTGCTCCCCATTATTTTGTAATAATGGTCATTTCAACTCTTTTTAAAACAAGTAGCCAAGTTCTTACCAATACTATATTCATCTATAAAACTAATCTTTTCCTTTGGGCAAGGGATTATCTTCGTTTATATTTCAGGATAACTATTATGCACTATTAAAAATGTTAATAGTTTGTCCTATGCTGATAAGAAAATATTGACTTATTTGTTATATTGTGTAGATAATGCATTTTCTTGCAAAACATAGGTTAGTAGTGATCCCACCTGAAAGCTCTACTGATTTTTTTGTTTTTATTATTATTAGGTGGGAATCCAGAGTTTACTCTCTTTCAAAATAAATGACATGATGGTGAAACTTGGTCACCATTACTCGATTCCAAAGGATTTGATAGCCACTGACGTCTCTTCCTAGTCGATTTCATCCACAATCGTTCTCAGTCGCATCAAGTTCTGAGTCTCCTAACGCTAGCAACCACATTCATAATTTTTTTCATAAGGTTAGGATGGGTACGCAAAGTACTATTTTACTTACATTCTATGTTTTTTCATCGTGTAGAACAGGGATGTTACAGACTCTCTATAATTAAATTTGGTTTGAAAAAATACTTGGGTTGTTAGCAGTGAATAACAAAAAACTTGGGCTTGTATCACACTCTGGCCTCGTTTATGTAAATGATATTTTGGTTCAAGCCTTTTTTCCATAGGCTACACCATTGCTTGTAATGGTTCCATAGCCCATTGGAACACCTGAGTATCTTGGTTCTCGGTCTTAAAATATGACTGTGTAGCAAACTTGATACCCACTGTGTAAATGGACAATACTATGTAAAACAATTTCCTTCTTCATTTTTATTAAGCACTGTATTTGATTTGAGCTAGGGTTTGTGGAAGGAATTTTCCTATTTCGATGCTCTGTTTGTAATGTTGTTTAATTAGATTGAATATTGTATCTACGTGGACAGCGTGGGTAATGCCATGCCGTAGATGGCATGAGCCTTTCCCATAATGTTGTGATAGCTTGTAAATTATTTTGGATTAATTCTTATCAGTTCTTATGTAATTTGGCATGTGGAAAAGCCATGGGGACCAACCCATGCTGTGGGTTTTAATGGATTGTATATTAAAATATTCTTGGTCGAGGCCATTTGGTTGCTAGGGTCTTACGAACTCATTGTTAGTGTATGGATTGTTATTTATATGGCATTCGATGTAAATTTAAATTGCATCCCACATATGTTAGTTGTATAGCATGGACTGCGTAGAGCTGTAAATGATGGATTATATACAAAGTTGATTACTATTTATTACGTTATGTCATGAATTTTATATCTTTTAAGAACTAGCAGAGTGGTTATACGATTAGGACTGTGTATTTTATATAGGAGTATAGTGATAGGATAATGGACCGCATGGATGGTCACGATATCTCCTCTATTTGGATATTAATGTGAGGATTCGTATTTCAATTAATAAGAAAAGGATGGGCTTGTATGCCCACAGGATTCGATTCCTGTCCCTGTTTGTAAAAAATGGGTTTATAATATGATTTTGATGTTGTTTAATATGTTATGTGTGATGTGTTGATAAGTTATGTAAATTTTTTAATGGTTATGTAAAAATGGAATTTGGTTGTTTAAGATGGAATAGATAGAATGGTGGGTGCTTATATATGTGTGTGTGTGTGTGTGTGTGTGTGTGTGTGTGTGTGTGTGTGTGTGTGTGTGTGTGAATGTATGTATGGTTAGAGATTTGATATAGGACCACATGGATGGTCCTGATGCCTCCTCTGCTCATGTAGTTATGATGCTATTAATTTAATGAAATTGATTCGTTATTTAGTTTATAGTTAATAGGATAGACCTTGAAAGGTGTTAATGGTTTATTTATTGTTTATTGAATCTATATTCTAGTTCTATTATTAACTACTTTTATTTAATATTTTTATTTTACTTTATGCTGTTGATGATTAGGTGGATACTATCATAGTTCCTTTATTGGTACTTTAGGCTGAGCTACTGATTATATATATATATATATATATATATATATATATATATATGCTCCTACTTCTGGTTTTAGTTGGAAATAAACATTGACAAGTATATACTGAGAAATGAAATATGTCAGCAGAGTAATAATCCTAGAGGGCGATTACTAAGTTACTAAAAGTCAAACCCTAGTTTACAGTAACAATTTTTGAATACTGAAGTAATAAAGAAACAACTTAAAGATGCAATACTAGTTACATACAACCTATGATTACATTTACAACCCATGGGTATATTTTTTAAAAACAACCCTATCAAAGTCTAACTAAAAAGTCAATTACATAGGGTTAGGAGGTATATTGAAAACATTCACCTAACATATCCATCAATTAATCTAGAAAATAGCATAGACATTCTAGGGTTAAAATCTAAGAAATATAACCCTAGGAGATATGGAAAGAACCATCATTTCTGGGGTTAGAAATATATAAAGAACATTTAAATAAAGTAGCCATAATTTACCCTAGAAATGAACTAGACATACTAAGAACTCATACCTATAATTTTTTTGAAGTTCTTTTAATGGCTGAACCTGCATACTTTTAAATAAATAGCATTAACAATTTATGACAGATCTAACCTAATATTTTGATGACCAAATCACTTGGGAACTACCACATTCCACCCAACCATGACTCGTAATTGTTCCTGGTTTAAATACGGATCCCCCGAGCTCAAATCAAACATGTAAGTATCTTAGAGCTCCTAAGGTAGGGTTTCCTAACTGGTATTCAGTTATGAATCAATTGTCCTTTCTTTGTAGGAAAAACTTTCTCCAAGAAATCACTTGAGAGTAGAATAGCCATAAAAAAATGATTCCCCCCTACATCCAAATCATAAACCCAAGCCTTTCCTTGGCTTGAGTCTTTATAGACATACTTTTCAGTCAAAGGGACAGTTAAATCAAGAAACATTGGTTTCTTGATTTAACCCTTTTCAATTACTTTGGGTAATTATTAATATTTTAACTTAGGAATTTTCTACTAGTTCCTTGTTGGAATTTTATAGAAATTATACTATTTATTAATATTAAATAATAAATAACAATTAATGGAGCTTATCTTATTTCTTTCATTTATTTATATTATTTATATATTTAATTCTTTATACATGCCATGTATAAAGTACATAATAATATAATACTTTTAAAAAATTTGTCTCGTGGCATCATATACCCTGATCCCTAGACTTAATGACACTTATTCATTAAGGTCAAGTAGGTAGATGGTTTAGGTCTACTAGGCTAGGCAACTCTAAAAATCCTTGTATGTTGGATTTCCCTTGTATAACATGGTAGCTCTTCATTAATTTGATGAGAATACAAAAATTTGAAATTCCATTTAATCACTTATAAATAAGTATGATGAGGCGAATATTTTCCTCGAGTCATTTTCACTCAGAATTTTATTAAATTCTTTTCAATAAACCCTAGTGCTTACCAGATCCCATACTCAATGTTTTAACAGGGAGTTACAATTCAGTGCAATTCCAGATCTTCTCACTCAACGCTACTACTAGGATGTACTTGTACGATACACATAGGGATACAATGGCCAAGAATCTAAGGCTCCAGAGCTTATGCTCAATATCAACATGGAAGGCTCCAGGGATTATTCCAAACAAATCCAATTATCTTTTCATGTGTTCCAGAGCTTCTCGCTCAACACAAAGGTAAGTACTCATGTGCTTCAGAGCTTCTTTCTCAACACAAATCATCAATCACTCAAGTGCTCTATAACTCCTCGCTCAACACAAAACATTTCATCAATCATGTGCTTCATGGTCCACACCGAACACAAACAAGCATATACATATATCATTAATAAATGGCTTACGCCCAATATATAAAACAAATCATCATGTTCATATGCAGTGGGGTCTTTGACCCAATAATAAAATAAAACATCTAGATAATCATCATAATCAATAGGCACATGCCTATAAGTGTTAGTTCCAAAATCCGGGATATTACAATAATCGTCTATATGAACATTATAAATAATCAAAACTATAAACAAATCATCGTGATTATAAGTAAACAATAAATCAAATATACAGATAAGTTATCGAATACCTCTAAGGTCTGTGAGAACCATTGCCACATTCATAATAACCAAACCATATACTTAATACATAAAATACAAATATCCAAATCACATATCATAAGAGATATTTTCACATAATAAGTCAACCATAAAACTAATAATATAACTCATGAAACCCAAACATATGTATCATATACTTAGGGTATAGCAGTAATTGATGGCATATGTAATATGCCATGAATGGCTCATGTTATGCTTTCAACCTTATACAAAAATACATTAATAAACCAAGGTCTATGTTATAATATGATAATCCCTATACATTATATACCATGTAAATGTTAAATGCACAATTAATTAACTCAAGGACATAGGACCATAAAACCTTAATGGTAACTAGTGCAAACATAGGCCTAGTAATACCTAGCTTTGCGCAAACAAAAACTAATGACTGCAATAATAATCACTAAGATAGGACTATAGGCCCGTTCATGATCTAGACTGTTTGGTAGTGAGCATGGGAAGTATTTTTTATTTCACCATCAAAGTCAGTTTTCCATTGTCAAGAGAACCTGCACGTGACAAGAAAAGAAATGTATTAGTTCCATAGGAACTAAGTAAGCCCTGTAGTGATAAGTAAAAATAGTTACCTTTCAGGTGTTTTTACAAGGGAAACATGTCCTACCACTCCACCCCTCGACAATACAAGTTAAGTCATAATTAATCATAAACAGTGATCAAACAATATAACCAATGAGTCAAAAATTGACCGTACGTACATATATATAAATACATAACCATCGAACTCAAATATTAAGCAACATAAAGACGACATATAATTACACTAATAACCACATCGAGAAAACAATGAGTAGGAAGTAACAAAAACATACAAAAATACAATCAGCGAAACAATGTACGACACATTCCGCATGAGTTAAGTTAATGTCCATTTCAGGTAGTATTTGAGTAGCCTAATAAAAAACAATTATTCTCAAATTCTGGGGACATTAGAGTAAACCTTAAATGAAACCCCTTTCTATGCTAAGCATAGCAACGACATTCATTTCGCAAGGTTAAAACCCACAGTCATGGCCATTTTCCAAGTAAATACATAGGGAAGAAAAAAAACAATGCGAATAGCCATAAATCAACATTTCGCTAATGTCTTACACAACCACCGAGCTAAAAGGAAAGATTACCATTCCCGGTAATGCCATGGTTCTAAAATCCAAACAATTATGCTAAAATACCCAATTAAGAATCTAAATACAAACATAATTTTACACACAGTCAAACATTGCCAAGCTAAGAATCGTAACCATGATATATACACAGTAGTGAATGCATTGCAAATTAACAATTATAATTCCTTTATAAAAAAAACCAGTCACATTTTCAATCCTTGCACAATTGCAAGCAATAGTGCTTTCACCATGATCAAAACCCAACAGTTTAAACAAAATGCAGAGTGTGTAATAAACCCCCACGGTCACAGAGTTAATGCTATCAAATAATTATTCATTAACAGAGCTGAGTCACAAAAGTCTCGACCCAAAGGATTCAAACCCAACAAAAACCCCAAACTTTATATCCATATCTCGATGCTTTACATTATTTATAGATAGACCATATCTAGTCGCAACATTAAACCAAACCAAGAATACATTCAAACGAGGAGCTTAAAGCTCTTCCTAGAACATCCATACACAGAGGAACCAGTTTTAAATCTTGATTGTAACAGGGTTTACTCATTAAGTGTAATGCGTCAGCCACATGGAAGACACACAAGCCATGCAGTTAAGGCCCTGCAACCTGGGAACATAGGACAATGAAGGATGAGGAGTATGCCAAACCTCCAAACCAAAACAACAAATAAAAAGTGCGGAAAACCAAAATGAAGGGCATACCTTACGCATGTAGACACAAAACCAGACCTCATGCCATGATACAGACTAGAGAGCTAAACATAGCTCACCCAACGGAAGTTCTTGAATGAGTCATGCATCCACAATAGTCCAAGCTTAGGGATTGATACCCCCAACTCCCAAGGCACATTTACTCCGCCACCCTATCCAACACTACATAAATTTACAACCCCAAGTCAATAGTTCATAAAACTCAAAATTGTGTTTTGACATTTGATTGTCATGCAACTCATAAACCCCATCAAGGGCATCATGGACTTAGGATAAATCCATAATTCATGGCATATGCAATATTCTATGAATGTATTATAATATACCCTCAACATCATATACAAAAACCTTAATCAACATAGTGCTAAGATCTAAAATCATAAGCTTTACACAATACAAATTAAACCATATAAATGTTAAGTATAGGTTTAAGTTAAATTAAGGGCTTAAAACCATAAGTAATAATGGTAACTAGTATAGACATAGATATAAATAACACAACCTTGCGTAAATGATAAATGATAACCACTGTAATAAGAGATGCTAGGACATGAATTTGGTCATGTTGTCTTCAAAGGTAGTAAATAAGTTCGACATAGGTATTATGCCTTTGTGTTAAACTATCATCTCAAGTGTTCCGTCACCTGGTGCACTTGCACAAAGAAGTCATGCATTAGTTCGATATGAACTAATTTAACCCTGTAGTGACAAGTAAAACAAGTTACCTCTCCAAGTGATTCTACAATGGATACAAGTCTCACCACTCCACCCCTTGACAATACAAGTTAAGTGAGGATAGTCCATAAACCAGCAACCAAAGCTATAAACAATAAGTAAGAAAATGAATGTACACACATACACGTAAGTACGTGATAAGAAACAATCAATAAAAAACATAACCATATAACTCAAATTCAAGTAGCATAACAACAACATAGAACTACATTAATAACCACATTGGGGAAAACATCTAGAAGAAGGTAAGAACAACTTACGCTAATTTAGTTCAGTGAACAAAGTATGACACATTCCGCATAAACTAAGCTAATTTTAAGTTCAGGTAGAAATTAACTAGCCCAATAAAAAAATTATTTTCAAATTTTGGGAATATTACAAGTGGTATTAGAGCCCAGTTTGAACACTAAGAGACCAAATGGGTATACCAGACATTCGTTGCAAAAAAATAAAGTATTTTTTAAAATTTTGTCAACTAACATAAAATTTTCTTGTTATTGAAAATTTGAAATTGTAGGATTTTAAAAGAATAGTTTTAAATTCCCTTTTTCATAATTTTATTAAATGACCAATTTTTCTACGTTTTCTCGAATTTCGACCTTGACTAGTTTTGATGTCTAGACCTCCAAATTGACACAATTGCTCCCATATTTTCTGAGAAGGTATATGAATTATATTAGAACCTAAATATGATTTTTAGGGATTTTTTATGACCCCCAAATTACTTCCTCAAACTTTTTTAATGTTCTGTTCAAAGTAGGAGTCTTTACTGGAAATTGGGGCTCCAATCCCCCCTGGGTAATTATCGGAAATGGCTTTCTCAAATGATCCCAAAGTCACTTAAATTTATGAACAAATGCAGGGAATATGAAGTGAAAATTTTGAATTCTCATATGCATCATGGTTCATTTTATAGATTTTTTTATGACTCTTTCCGAAACATCTCCCAAATCACAATTTCAACCCTTGGGGAAAATGCACCAACTCTTCTCCCAATGCAATAAAAATGAGTAAAATGGATTCCAAGGCTTAAGTAATAAAAATGAAACTTATAATACACAATAATTAAAGTCCATACATCATACATTTATCACAGAGACATTCCTCCATTCTAAATAATCAGCATTACCATGGCATATATCAAAATAGAGTGGAAATGGTCAATGTTTGCTCATTAAAAATCAATTTGGCATACAACACTTGAGTATTTCGACCTGAAAATTTCTGAAAATGTATAAAATATCATATTTAACTGATTCCAATCATAAATGGATAGTTAAATTCTCTCCCAATTCGAAATCATCATCATTACAATGGTTCACAACAATATAGTGGGGAAATGGCACTATTTCTTCATTGTTTAACATTTTTACATGAAATATTTTGGCATTTATAAGTAATATTATTATTAAATTGAACTAAAAAGTATTTACATTACAACATAAAATAAGGATCATTATAATCTTCCCCAACTATATCAATAGCTCACCCAAAGTGCAATCCCTCCATGAGCAAGAATATGCCATAAAAACGTGAAATGGTTGAGAGAAAGTGATACAATAGAAGAATACACAAGAATAATTGTAGCTTACACCTACAAATGTGACTACATTAAATCTCCTTGAAAGACCTGAGTGGCCTCTCCAAACACTAACTTGGATGGGAATCTTTCACCCTCGAAATTGGCTAAGGCAAGAAAACTTGTCCTCCACTAGCTCTCACAATTAAGAAATTACAATTTCTCAAATCATCAAGAGACATTCTCTTGGTTTATTCCTGTATTTTATAAAAATCCTTATCCTTATAATGTTCTCAATCAATCGAAAAACTCAATCCAATTCGAATTTGGGTGTGTGCACATGATTTTCCATGTGCCCTCCCTTTCCTATCCTTCCACCTTCCCCAAATTGGAGTTGGATCCCATTGAGCTTCCTCAACTCACATGAGAACTCTATAGGATGCTCTATTTCAACCTTACATGTTAGATATGTTATATTTCATCCTTAATATCTGATTCTCTTCATCATTGTTGTCATAGAGCTAGGTAATCTAGTTAAAGTGTCTCACTAGCTTCCAAATGACTCTTCCTTTTCCATGTAAGTTACATTTCATCCCAAATTCGACCTATGATGCATATGGAAAAGTGTGTTAGCCTTATAACTCATACAGTAACCTTTAGAATTCCCATGGATTCAAATTTGTAAGAGGAGGATGCCATGTGGCACCAAATTCCTAGCTTTTCTGGGCCAAATAGCCTCCATGTGTCTCCATGGTTCGTTTCCACTTCAATTTTATCTTGTATTTATTTATATAGATTATTTATTAAATATTTATGCCATTATAATGTTCAAACATCATTCATTGTCCCACCTTTTTCCAAATCCCAAGGCTTCCACCCCCAACCTAGAAAACTAGTAATTTTCCTCCTTGGCAATTATTTGACCCTTAGCATCAATTTGAAAAAAATTAATAAATATGGAAAATGTGATTAGTCCATTGTGAACCAATGTTAAATTTGGGGCATGACAATAGTTTAGAACATGAACACTAAAGAGGACAAAATCTAGAAGGGAAAGTTGAATACCCCCACCAAGGAAGGAGAACTGGCGGTGTAAATAAATTATGATATATTGAAAACCATCCAGAGCCTCCAAGTAGAATTACAGAGTTGCAGAGATGAAAATATAAATGAAATAAAGGAACATCAAGCAATTAATGAAGCATTGCTGTGGAACATGACGGGAGGAATACTATAGGGGAAACCCACTCATTCCACAAATAGGTTTAGGAAAGAATTTTATCATACACGGGAAAACAACCCGAGAGAAGAAGGGAAAAAAGAACATACCCCTGAACCTCCACAAGTAGGTTATCATAGTCCTTCTAGTGATGATTCCCTTTCTCTAAGCAGAAAAAAACAAAGAAATGATGACAATCTCGAGGGGGAGTTCAGAAAAAAATAAAAAATCCCCAACCTATGAAAGAGAAATGAACATGGGTTTACTTTAATACATTTTGACTAGTGCTGATTTAGAGATAGCAAGATTCCTCAAAATGGCCAACACCCTTTCAGTGATTATGTTACAATGTGTTTTAGTTTTTATATTATCGAAGGTATAATTAGTTTTCGAAAGGAAATTATTATTTTTCAGTTTTTGGGTATGTTACAAATGGTATCAGAGTGGAAGTGACATCACTAGGGCCTATTTGGGCTCAACATGGAGTTAGAAAGCATGAAGATGGTTAAACCTAACGAATAAAATTATTTTGTTTTGTATGCATGGCAATGATGGATGGGGTAAATAATTTATTCGAGTGGGCCTTCAAAGATTGAAAGAGGTAACTAAGAGGATAAAAGAATGAAATATCATTGCAAAGGTATGTTATTACATTATCCACATATTAAAACCAAAAGTGTGTGAGAAATTCTTTCATCTTGTCTTAAAGGTTATGTTTATATTTACATGCTCAAAATGGGATGTTGGACTATACAGTTTACACTTGATACATTAAGGAAGAATTATAGTCATCAATATGTAGACATCAATGATAATACTTATCACTATGAAATAATGGAATTCATGTGTTTACTATCCTTTATGAAGAGTATTTGACGTTGTAAAATATTTACAAAGAGTCCCAAAACCCTAAGTATTGGGTAACGTAGAAATCATCACTGCTTGAAGAAATTTGAAGACACCATTCATATGTGAAGAAGGTTGTAGGCATGGAAATGTTAGGCTTATCATAAGATTTAGTTTAGAACTAATTATTCGTTGTTCAATATTTTGTTAAAAGAAAATTTTCATACACACAAAATATATTTTAAAGGAAAGTCTAAAGCTGACTTTAGACCAAAATTAAGTGGTAAATTATTCCAATAGAAGTAGAGTGGGCAATCTAGGAGAACAATACTTCTTAGGGTATTGGGTATTCCATGTAATGTGTGATAACGAAAATGTAATATCTAATATTGAAATTAGAGGATTGAGAAAATTAAGTAAAGTATCAATATGTATTCATTTAATATCTTGTGTTAAAAGGTGAGTCTGGTTATATGATTAACACCTTAGAAATGATTAGTATGTAAGTAACAAGATCTAATTTATTGAATCATAATACATCCCATCATGTTAAAACATTATTGGCTATTTGAAACATGGTGGTTACAAGTGTGTTGTGCATACTTTGAAATTCATGCGAAAAAGAGTGGGTTGATTTAGAGGAAATCGTATTCTAAACCTACCATTAACTTTAATGAACATTATTCATTATTGTTTCTTATTAAAATATATATATATATGTGTGTGTGTGTGTGTGTGTGTGTGTGTGTATTCATAGCTGGATTCCAAGGGGATTTTACTCAAACCACAAGAGTCCCTTTGACAACTATATTGTTCCTCTAAAAACACTATTAGGCAAATAGAGCTATATAATCACCTTTTAATTCTACGTCTGTATCTTACCACTCCTTAATAATGTATAGAATTGGAATATCCCTTCACTCATAACTATCCAAAGATAGATGAGCAAAGATGTTTAGTGGTTATTAATATTTGAAAATGATAAGTGAATTAATGTCATATAATGTTATGTACTAACATCGCAAGATTATGCCACAGACACTATCAATCGAAGTGGACTATTACTGAACTCACTGGCTTAAATAATGAAGTTAAACCACTCAAGAGAGAGTGATGTTCTACTTTTTATCCTATTATAATTGTCGGATTTCGAGGTTTTAATGAACCAAGGATTAATTGTGGCTTATGTTATTTATGTACTGACATTGCAGGGTTTTACCATGATTATGACCGTTGTCATGATCAACGTAAAACATGTATTATAAATTCACTTGTATAAATAAGTTGAGCTCAATTGCTAAAAAATGACTCAAGGAGTTATTTTTGGATGGTTTACAGGATTGTATGAATCATGACTCATGGTACGAATCATTACTACTTACGTAATGCTGATGATTAAATAGATGAAATTATTGCTTATCGGTAGACGATCATTATATTACAACTAACCATGAAGTTGATCCACGGAATGGGGACATGACAATGAAATCATGTTAAGCACCAAAGTTTGTGTGTCGCAAATAGTCAAAGGTTGTAATTAACAGTAAATATGAACAAGGAAAATATATGTTGTGGGAAGAAAATGGTGTTAAGAAAATAATTGTTGTGTGAGCACATTAGTGTTAGGAAAATGAAGTGGAAAAAAATGATGATCTAACTCTACCTTGTTTTTCTTGGACTCAAGAAGGAAGTTGGGTGGAAAATAAATTCCTAGAATCAAGCGAGGGGGCTTGAGGGGAATCATAAAAGAGTTGTGATATCAATGGAAATACCTAGGCACAAAGTTCAACATCTGGAAGACATGATGTTGTTTGATGACTTTGAGGAGAAAAATGTTTGACTAGCAATCAAAAGGGAGAGTAACCTCAAATATAGCCCGTAAGTCCAGATTTGGGAATTAATAAAAGAACTCAAGAGAGAGTTGATGATAAGCAAAAGCGTCAGGGAAATATTTTTCATATCCATGATATAGCGAACGAAAAATGTGTTAACAAATTTTCCGTGTAATTAGATTGTTTCATGTCTTAATGTGTGAATGTGAACAAAGACCCGAGTAGGCCAAATTCCTTCAAAGGTGAGGAGGAATGCTGAATTTTAAAGTTTCTGATTAAAAAATTATGTGAAATATATGATGAATGAAAGAAAGGTTTAGCTTAGGTAGAGGACTAGTTGATTATCCAAACATTGGAGATAAAAGACGTACTCCAGTAGGATGATTAACTATGGATTATTTATGATCAATTACATTATTGAGAAGTAATTATGTATTATGATGATAAAAATAGAAATAAACACTAGAATATTGTTCCATAAATTGCAATGATGGTGTCAAAAAAGGACCCATTGTTTATGTTTTAAGTTGAATTATAAAATTATGACATGTTTCACTCTATAAATTTTGGGTAGACCTGATCTTGTTACTGAAAACTACAGGTCTTGAACAATAGAGACCTGCAAAAATCAGGAAAGATCAAAGAAGATCAGAACAGAAATGACAAAGCAAGAAAATATGACTCAAGAGAGGAAGGAAATTTGTTGAAAAACAAGAACACCGAGGACAGTGTTATTTTTAAGGGGGGAAGGATGTAATATCCCTCTTGCACACACCTAAATATTTGTAATTTTGAATGGTTATTGTACTTTTTTTCTGCCAAGGAGCCCAAGGGCAAGCCCCATCTGTAAAACCTTGTAATTTAGGTGATTAAATTTCCTAAGTTGTAGACTTAGGAGACTTAATGCTTTCACGCAACTTAAAGATGAGCAACTGAACCCACTAGGGATAAAAGAGATGGGTTATGGAGCCATCATTTTGATAAAATAGTCTTACATATCATCTTAATTATGGAATTGTTAGGGATAAGGTTCACCCTATAGGGATTTCCTGCTTCGCCAAAAATTATCCCAGCTAAGATACTATAGCCTACTTATTTAACTCTAATGTGATTAAGCCATGAAAAAAGAGAATTACAATCATATTAACCTCAACATAAAAGGTCAAGGAGTTATAATTTTAAAAGAAAGAACAAAGAGAAAACAACCAAAGGAATTAATTGTTAAGGGACTACGGGTCGTAGTCACCTTAAAAATAAAAAGGAAGATATCATCATATCAACATACCTCGCTTAAATTTAAATGGTGACCATTTTCCTTGACTAATATTTAGACACATATATAATACCTTGATTAATATATGGTGGCATATACCATTTTCCTTGACTAATATCTAGACACATATATTTGATTAACATATAGCGTTATATATAAATATAAAATGGTGATGTAGTACTAAGAGTGGGAGGGGATGTTACTAACTCAAGGAACTGCATCCCAAAGCCATTTTTCCAGCATGTGCATTGTGAATTCACAACTACTTTTCAAAAACAATTTAATGCTTCACTCGACGCAATATTTTCTCAACTTACACACTCATAAAAATGAGTTGGTGTTAAGTAACTAAAACTTTACACTTATTATATTGTAAAACTAAAAACAATTTACAAAACAATGATTATCGATAATCTAACTAAAAAACAGTCGTTGTTGTCCTTTGGTTGGATTGGGCTATGTAAAAGTGTTTTATACGACACTCTAATCTAGAACCGTGTAGCTCAAAAATATGTTTAATCGGAATATGGGTGTATTCCCTCAATAGGATTCAAAAATTCAAATAGCGGTATTCTTGGTAAGATAATATTTCATTTAAATTTAGGGACACTTTTGATTGACTGACAAACTAAGAAGGTTCTAGAAGATTCTCAATAGATGCACAAAGATAGCTACAAACAAATGTTTCCTAGATTTTGGTAGTGAAACCTTGATCGAAAAGATATATTTCGATTAAACTAAAGTAAGTATTTGAATACCTACTTTAGTATTTATTTTATACTATTTTTCTTGAATATGTATGGATGTTAGATATTGCAAAAATTTAGTAGCTTTTAGATAAGCGATGGGTTATACCATCTAGAGGAGCATCTGGCACTTGGGAGAAAACTAAACGTTGAAACTTAGAAAGAAACTGAAATCAAATAGGGGGGACATCTTTCCACCTTGGAAAATCCTCATCAACGCGTTTCTTTGGGCATTGATTCCATGTGAAGGGGAGGATGGTATGTCCTCTTCCATTTGGTGCCCGAGTGAGGCATGCATTACCCAGCGGTGGTATTTGTATTATGACAGTACACTAAGATAGGGGGAAGGGAAGAGGGGGTCTACCTCTGTGTTGTGATAGAATAGGAGTACTCTGAATGGCATTCGATTTTATATATGATTATCTGCATTTTCCTTGGTGAATGACTGATCTTATTGCGTGTGAAACTAGAACCAAGTTCCAAATTCTCTATGATATTCCTAGATTTCTAGATACTCCCAGGTGTGATACAAAGTCGTGATCAGGTAAGAGGTTTTACCACTGAATACATTGTGGATATCCATATCGTTATGCTTTGGTAGGCTCATAATAATTATAGATCCAACATCTGTGATTTCATTCCAGTAAACAGATCCAAAATTTATACATCATAGATATCAAATAACTATGATATAGTTAGGGTTTGAATATATTTACCTTTTCCAGATTTAATGTATGCAATTACACTTGAGTGAACATATCCAAAAGTATATACTTTGTAGATATCGAATCTCTGCGATTTTAAACCTTTCCATTTTTATCTGGAGTGAGATCTCTAAGATCTGAAATGTACATCTGCGATAATATGGTGTTCCAACTATGCAAATAGTTCTCATTACCCCTAATAAACTATGAAAAAGGTATCTCTCTCCGTGTGTTGATTTATAAACAAATTTTTTAATGTGGGAAATCAGTGTATCCTCTAGACCCATGATAGGGGATGGTGTTTGATTTCTTGAAATCATATCAGAGGTCATGGACATATCAGAGGTCATGGACATTGATTAATTATGATCCAAACATTGTTACGTGTTTTTCTCGTTGATCACCTTTGATCTCGCTTATCAATGATAAACACCACATCCGAGGGATCTAGTAATTGTTTATACGTCTCTTTTTATTTATCACCATTGGGGCTTAGGAAGGATAAACTTCAGATCCTATAACTTGATAATGTGCCCTTTTCATTATTTTTATGTTTTTATCTGGCTTACGATTGATAAAATTCAAATCCTAAAATTGGATATGCTATGCCCTTTTCATTGTTTTTACGTTTTGATCTCATTAAGGATTGATAAAATTTAGATCCTAGAATTAGATATACTATGCCTTTTTTCATTGTATTTACATTTTGATCTGGCTTAGGATTGATAAAATTCAGATCCTAGAATTGGATATACTATTCCCTTTTCACTATTGTTACGTTTTGATCTGGCTTAGGATTGATAAAATTCAGATTCTGGAATTGAATATACTATGCCCTTTTTCATTATTTTGACATTTTCATGTGGCTTAGAATTGATAAAATTCAAATCCTAGAATTGGATATACTATGCCCTTTTTCAATATTTTTACATTTTGATCTATCTTAGGATTGATAAAATTGAGATCCGAGAATTGGATATACGATGCCCTTTTCATTATTGTTACATTTTGATTTGGCTTAGGATTGATAAAATCCAGATCCTGGAATTGGATATACTATGCCCTTTTCTTTATTAGCATGTTTGATGTGTCTTATGAATGACAAAACAGAGAGATCAACGCTTTGTATGAGTCTTTAAAACTGTGATATTCCCGATAATGGTTTAACTGTATACTTGGAACATAGGTTTTATGAGAAGCCACTCTTTTTAGTAATATTATATTTATACTCTCGATTGAAAAGAATGAACTATAGGAGTAGTCTTTAAAGTGTTATTCGAAGCAATATTTCTTTATTTATTTGAGGGATACGTGTGATGAATGAGAGTCAATTTCTCCATTGGGTTATTAAACCCTATTTAAAGTGTCTAGTTTTATTATACCTTTGATAAAGCAAGGATATCGAATCTACGTAGGACTATGGATATGGTGATATGTAATGTTATATCATATGATAAAATATATCTGCTTATCCATTCCTTTGTATAAAGGTTTCCCATTTCCTTACAAACGTACATTTTCTTTGGTATGCCTCATAGGTGCGTGTAGAATTGAGTTTTACACTTTTGTAGTTCATTTGTAAGAAGTATGGAACAAAGTTGTTTTGGATTGTGACCTTTATTTTGGATAAATATTATATGATGTGACAACTTGGTGGACGTAACCCATGGATTGGGTAAATTAAGTACATTGGTCTCTCTCTTATGTGTTCTTGTTATGTTCTCTTGATGTGTTTTATCTTATGTTATATTGATGTTCTCCTTATGTACTTATTTCTCCTCATAATGATGATGCAAATTGTTGAGTGCTTTCATATAGTGTTTTAAATACAAAATATGATTGGTTATATAATGGTTATAATGAGTATATATGTTCCAATGTAGAATAAAATCTGAATGTATTGATTAAGGTCCTTTCCTAATGTATTAAGTATTTTAAAAATATCAATCTTAGGAAGGATTGAAATGGTTGAATTTAATACATTTTGACTTATTCTGATTTGGAGATAGAAAGCTTCCTCAAAATGACCAACACCCTTACAGTGATTATGTTACAATGCGTTTTAGTTTTTATATTATCCAAGGTATAAGTAGTTTTCAAAAGGAAATTACTTTTTTGTTTTTGGGTATGTTACAAATGGTATCAGAGAAGAACTGACAACACTCGGGCCTATTTGGGCTCAACATGGATTTAGAAAGCACGAACATGGTTAAACCTAACCAATCAAATGATTTTGTTTTGGATGCATGGCAATGATGGACGAGGGAAATAAGTTATCCGAGTGGGCCTTCAAAGATTAAAAGAGGCAACTAAGAGGATAACAAAATGGAATATCATGGAAAATGTATGTTATTTCATTATCTGCAGATTAAAACCCAAAGTGTGTGAGCAATTCTTTCATCTTGTCTTAAAGGTTATGTTTATGTTTACACGCTCAAAATAGGAGGTTGGACTATAAATTTTACTCTTGATACATTAAGGAAGAATTATAGTCATCAATACGCAGACATCAATGATAATACTTATCACGAGGAAATAATAGAATTCATGTGTTTACTATGATTTATGAAGAGTAATTGATGTTGTAAAATATTTACAAAGAGTCCCAAAACCCTAAGTATTGGGTAATGTAGAAATCATCACTCCTTGAGAATATTTGAAGACACGATTCATATGTAAAGAAGGTTGTAGGCATGGAAATGTTAGGCTTATCATAAGATTTGGTTCAGAACTAATTATTAGTTGTTCAATATTTTGTTAAAAGAAAAAATTCTTACACACAAAATATATTTTAAAGGGAATTCTAAAGCTGGATTTAGACTAAACCTAAATGCTAAATTATTTCCAGTAGAAGCAGAGTGGGAAATCTAGCAAACCAATACTTCTTAGGGTATTGGGTATTCCATGTAATGTGTGATAACACAAATGTAATATATAATACTGAAATTAGAGGATTGGGAAAATTTCGTAAAGTATCAATATGTATTCGTGTATGATCTTATGTTAAAAGGTGAGTTAGGTTATATGATTAAGAACTTAGAAATGATTATTATGTAAGCAACGAGATCTAATATATTGAATCATAATATGTCCCATCATGTTAAAAATTTATTGGCTATTTGAAACATGTTGGTTACAAGTGTCTTGTGCCAACGTTGAAATTCATGAAAAAAAGAGTGGGTTGATTTAGAGGAAATAGTATTCTAAACCTATGGTTACCTTTAATCAACATTATTCATTATCGTTTCTTATAATAAAAAAATTACACGTGTATTCGTAGCTGGATTCCAAGGGGGTTTTACTCAAAGCACACGAGTCCCTTTGACAAATATATTGTACCTATGAAAACACTATTATACAAATAGAACTATATAAGCTCTTGGTATTTCTATGTCTCTAGGTTACCACCCCTTAATATTGTGTAGAATTGGAACATCCCTTCACTAATAACTATCCAAAGATAGATGAGTAAATATGTTTAGTGGTTATTAATATTCGAAAATGATAAGTGAATGAATGTCATATAATGTTACGTACTAAAGTTGCATGATTATGCCATAAACAATGCCAATCGAAGTGGACTGTTACTTAACTCATTGTATTAAATAATGGAGTGGAATGTACCCCAATGCCCTTATGTGTGAAAAAGGGGGTAAAAGTTTTGTTCCACTGCTGCTACTAAAGAGTCACTCAGATTTGTGTCAGACTGAACAACCCCAAAATGACATTCAATACAAAAGTATGCACTTTCAAAACAACTTATAGACCTTGATACAACTACACAAATTACTGTGAGTTTCGATTTGCTAGGGAGATGTACCTACAACATCATTAATTATTTATGGAACACACATGTATGTAAATTATAATCTACGGTTAGATCCTTTACATATTTCCTTTTGTATCAATACTTTAGGGTTTATCCTTTCTTGGTGATCATGAACTCCTACCTATGCTTGTAATACTAATAATCATGAACTTCATAGGGGAACACCATTCATGCAACAACTCCATGCAAACTAGACGCTTCTAAGAAGGTAAATCATATCAACCCTAAATCTTAGACAGCCATTTTGACTTTTGCTTCAGAGTTCAATTTGACTATCTGGATAATTATATGTATCTGCAATATTGTCAGATCACTCAAGAAAACATACACTGTAAAGCCATAATTCTGTAACAATTATTTTTTGCTTTTTGTCTTTTTGAGAGTCTTTCATGAGTACCGTCTTTGGACGAAGACCTTTCCTTTTGACTATCACATAAACAATCTTGCTCAACATCTTTAAATATTCATTGGATTATTAGACCCTTTCACCATTCCATACATTAATACCATTAGTTAGAACAACAAAAGCATTTAAGATTGCAGCATAGTACATTGCGAACCATTAGATAAAATACATGAAAAGGAATACTGAAGATAAGTTCATCTAGAAACACAAATTAATCCACATCAATCACACAAAATACCAATGTACGTGGTTCACCCAGTCCTTGGGTTACGTCCACCAAACTTGTCACATCAGGTGACATTTATTAAAAATCAAAGGTTACAATCCGGAACAACCATGTTGCTATACTTTCTTGCTGTCCCTCAGACCTAGACTCTCCTATGAGAGCATTTCCAAACAATGGAGATACTGGTGTTAAACAAGAATATTCACCACATTCATCTAAAGAACATACTTTAGAGCGAGCTAGGATAAATGCAAGAACCATACTACCATTGGTAATCCAACACTTGGTTGGACAAAACTCGATCAACCTACATGTAAAATACCTTCACCATTTACTTGAAAGAAAACATTGGCTCCCAAGAATTCAGAATGATTTGATATATTCAGTCTTGCCTATATACCAAGCGGTAATAAGAAGTAAATGTATATAAGGGAACACTGATGTTTTTCTTCTAATCATAAGTATTAATGTATTCCTTTGCATATCTTGACAAGTAGGTCTTTACAGCTTGCATCCACACTCTCATCGGTATATATTTATATGTATAATAAATATATATTACTTATAATTAACCCTGGAAATCTCGTCAACTTCGCATGACTTTCCACCCCTCCTTTTTTAATACTTTTCATAGCATATGAAGGACTGATACTACATGCGTTCTATGTTCCCTGTGGGTCTGGTGCTCAGGAACTATTAACTATTAATGCTGCTACCCTTCATTTGGCTTAAGTTCTCCCATACATAGTGTAAAGGTGAGGTGCTGCCCTTGAATATGGTGATATACCCTGTGCATAGCCAATGGGAATGAATTACGGCAATTACTTAACTTCATCGAGATCCTAGGAAAGAGGAAAACTCGTTCCAGGATATATGCATACCCAGGTAGGAAATAGCTGTACACATTCTTACACCTTCTTTTATGTTCTCCTACTATTACCATGCATGAACTATCTGTGCTAGTATCCCATCAAACAGGGAAGGGGGCACTCTTATCTGCATTAGATCCCTTAACCGAAAACAATCCAAAGGGAAAGGGTTTTTCCATAACGTAGTGGTGAGGACTGTCAACGAAAGAAACTAGAATAAGCACAAGTGTTGGCTACAAGAACGCAGGTAGCGAGCTCTACCAGGATCCAAAGCAGATATTCACACCGAGGCCGTGAGAATTAATTAAAAAAAAACGCATGAGCTTTAATAATATTTAACACAGGCAATCATCCAAACGCCGACCGGTTTAAGAATAGATATATCAGTCGTAAGATATTCACACTGCACCGTAGCATTTGAATGTCGTGACAATTATAAGAGGGCCGTGAATTCTCATGGATTTAAACACATAAATAAATCAATCAGCCATACTTTCTAGATCTGTATGCGGAAACCCAACACATAGCAACTAGCAATGATCAGAAGCAATCAGGCCATTTCGAGATCCATGTTCCAGGTGCATATGTTCCAAAAAAAACATACAGAGCATGTAAACTATCCTTCAGAATCATGGAGGGTTCTATAATAAAAGATAGATGTACTTACGGGACCCAGTTAGGGTAGAGAGAAGAAAAAAAAACAAAGCCGCAGTCATGGCATTGTTCGCTCCATCCACCATTTCTTCCATCTTAAAGCGTAGACCATACGTTTTCTCTCGGACTTACTTCTTTTTCCATTTGGAAGAATGCTTGCAACTCCCGCCCTGATGGTTGGTTGCAGCAACTGGGAGAAGCATCTCCCCAAAGGATAGAACGCGGCTCTCGTTATTTTCCCCTCGCCCCCCCCTTTTTCACTAAAACTGCCGCTTAAATAATACATCCTTTATCGATAGCAATTACATTTCCTACCAGAAAATGAAGCTGGTGGAAATACCAGCCAGCTCCCAGCTTCCCCCAAAATGTCAAAGGTGAATTGAATTAAAAATACCTCTCCCCCGCAGGGCAGACCAGCCCTTTCTCTTATGCCAGAGCAAGGATAATAAAGTTTCTGCTAACATGCTAGAAAAATTTTGCAGGATGCAAAAATGTTTAATGCAATTGGCATAGTAGGTACGATACCACCGAGATGGATGCTACAATTGGTGTAATTGACATTAAAAATTATAGTTGTTTCTTTCCGGGTTTTCTCCAATCCCAAATCTCGCTAAATGCTGGTTTTTTCTCTCTCTCCCTTATTACCGCCGTGAAATCCATCCCAATGTAATTATTAATCCAGAAATTTACATCTCTCAACAGAAATTATTAAGTAAGGCTTCCTTAATCTTTGTTGTTTCAAATATTAAGACCGTCAAAGGAGGTAGTAACGCCTCCTTAAAAGGTGGCTAAATATCACATATCGGGTCCCATTAATACTCAACATAAACTCCATAGTTATTGTCGCCTTGTATTAA
>LPNX010122852.1:679561-697599 GCA_001517045.1 Pseudotsuga menziesii
CACACACACACACACACACACACACATATATATATATATTTCATATGCCATCCACATGTCTTTCCCTTGATCAAAAGGTGAGGTGGTAGTAGCCTTATTGGGGGTGAGAGTTTCTAGCGGGTAAAAATTCAAGTTCCCAAAGACTTACTTTATCAATTCGCCCAAGAATCATCTCGTTCGCACCTTATTCCCCTTAGTATGAACTTGCATATATATATATTAGCCTAGGTATATAGTGTTTATCAAAACGAGGCATGACTGTGGTGCCATCTTTCTTAGTTGGATTTTAAGGAGACTATCTCCTGGAATTCAGTTCCTCAGTTGGTTTTCCTCCTCGTCTTAACTTTTGGAGCTTTAACTCCTTAAAATTTCTATGTCACGACTAAGAGCGAGTGTAACTACATCTATGGAGGCTTTTCCCCAGGGTTTCCTCATCTTTTACCCCTCTGTTTAGTTTCATGTCGTCAAGTAGCAGCAATCTCTTAAGTCCCCTAGACATACAAAATTAAGGAAGTAAATATCCCAACTCATGAGGTTTTACTGGTGGGGCCTTGGCCTTGAGCTCCACACCAGAAAACATTTACAATAAATATTAACAATTTTACAACACTTAGGGCATACAAGAGGGGCATTACATCCTCCCTCCCTTCAAATTAACACCGTCCTCGGTGTTCCAATTTTCAGCCAATTTGTTACTTCTCATGAGTCATGTTTCTTGCTTTGTTAGCATTGTTCTGATCTCTGTTGATCCTTCGTGTTTCTTCTCAAGTTGCTATTGCTCAAGACCTGTAGTTTCCTGCACAAGGTTTGGGTCTAGCCCCAAATTGCACTTAGTAATTCATGTTCAAGATTGTAATTCAATTTAAACAAGATCTATAGATCCCTTTTTGCACTGCACTTTTCTAGTTTTATTGGCATCATAATGCCCAATCATTTTCATAATACAATTCATAAACATATTTACTATCCTTTTACTGTTGGTTTTAGCTCCAAAATTTGGTCAAATAGTTCGTCCTCTACTTGAGGAACCATTTTTCACATTAAGTAATGTAACAGTCTGTTGGAAAAGTCATTTAACATGTTTTTATGTTCATTATGTTTTTCCAAACTCATTTTGGGTTTCTTTTTTCATTTTCTGGTGTGGACTTACAATAATTCTGAGGTTACTCTCCTCAGTGACATCAAACAGCGTCCTGTCTTTCTAGATGTCCAAATTTTTGCCTAGGTCTTTTGCCACACCATATGCCTAACACCAATGTGCTCACGCGGCAATCACTTTCCTAACACCATTGTGCTCCTGCAGCATATATGCCTAACACCAGTGTGCTCATGCGGCAATCACTTGCCTAACACCACGGTGCTCACGCAGCATCAATTTTTTATTTTTTTATTTTTTATTTTTATTCGTATTTGTATGTTGATTATTGCAATGCACACTCCATGGTGCTTTCATGACTTTATTTTCATTGTCCCGGTTCATGAATCAACTTACATAGTCAATCAAAGCATTCATTGATAACCCAAAATTGCAATAATCAATTTTCATAATCCACATCGATTTTTAATCGTCATTCACAAGTTACATATCCTCGTAAACAAAATAAAAATAAAAAATTACTCCTTACTCTTTTTCTGAGTAATTGAGCGTAACTTACATACACAGGAAGATTTGTATACCATAATGTACTTCAATGTAGCAATGGTTCCTAATCTCAGTGAAGCCTGCAACGTTAGTATGCAACAACATCCTCAATAGTTATCCTTTGTTTATGAAAATAAAAATCAAGGTTCGACATTTACATTAAGTAAAACAACACCCATATTTAACCTCCTTATCTATGGCAACATATATTTTCTAACGGTCGGCTCCGACCGATAGCGTTCCTGGCCTATCCTGCCATGTTAGCATGTAACATTATACAGCATTCATCAAATCATTTATTTTTAACATTAATATCTTTAGATAATCAAATCCATATAGGATCTTAAAATGCCAATCTTAACATCATCCAAGCAACAATAATGTTATCAAATTCCTAATGGTTTTAATTACAAGTTTACCAACAGGGTCCTCCAATCTAGCACTAGAACCGATTCTAGGGTTCTTGCTCATATGATAGCAATCCAACAATTAGTCCATTTGTCTACTAGATCAATACCCAAAAATGAAAGTACCATCCATGGGCTAATCAAAACACCTGACAGTTCAAGATCAAGACTCAAATCCAAGCACAAGGACCCAATTCTAGAACATTCATAATATAAGAGCATAACTGTAAGAATTTATTTACTTAGCAATTACGACGTTGGTACTTGTAACTATACAACAACATTTTAGTATGTACAACATCATTCACTAATATCCAAAATATCCCTAGCAAGATCAACATAGATCAAGAAGTACATTCACCAATCTATCTCTTTAAGGATTTTCAATGCTCAATCCAACACTATCATGAACGTAAAGGGATAGTGCTTGACTTGTATATATATATATCACAATCAATAAGGTTCAACACACAAAAACTTCAATACCTCTATTAATGGATTTCTAACCACAAAACCATTACCAAATTTCATCCTTCATTTTCCTACCATGTCAACCTTCATTAGGCATTGAATCAATCCTTAGTATTCAAATCACAAGAGAGGAGAAAAAATGCAAAAGGAAATTTCGCCAACAACCAGATTTCAATTTGAAAAATTTCAGCAATCAATTACAAAACAAATTTAGGATTGATGCCTATTTCATTGATTTAATTTTGGATACCAATTAAGGATCTAAATATTCAACCAAAAGGTTAGCAACAATTCAATGTGATTCAACCAAAAATTTCCATAGGCAGTGAACTCGGATCTGAAGCAAATGATACCAATGTTAAGTGCAAAGGTGTTTGAAGGACTTACCGCATTCACCTTCAATGCTCGATGTTTTAGATACAAAGAAATTATTCAATGGTGTTAATGCCTCAAGAAATAAAATTTTCAAGGGAAGATAAGCCTAGTTTCAGATGTGTGACATGGTTTATATCAACCACCCAACATGTCACGATGAGTAGATCATCCATATGACTTTTGTGCAAGTTATATGTTCATGGTTTGTATGACACCGCAAGTGTAAAAGGGTGCTTCAAATATTAGTAATTCTAACATTTATCTAATAAAGTTTGTACTCGTATAGTCTTGACAAAACAATCATATGTTTTTAGCATTGCTTACCTTGTGCTTAAATCTTTTACTATGCATGAGAGTTTTGAGGCTAAAAAGTCACCCCTCAAGGGTCATCTCATCAGGTTTCCCATTCAATGCCACTTTTTTTTTTTTAAACAAAAATATTTACTGTGTTTTACAGTGTAACTTTCACATTTTTCCACATGGAATTTCTTTTAACACGTAGCAAATCATTAGCAACCAATTCATCTACAAATTCCACCCCCACCGTTACTACTATAATAGGAACTACTATAGTACATTCGCCAACCATGAGTTTCTCTAAGAATACTTCTAAACCTCAGTAAAGTTTATTGGTGCAACTCAAAATAGAGACGAAGCAATCGTCATAGCTATTCATAAAACATATTCATAAGTGAGCTAGAGAATAACTCAATACCTGTGTACTTACATGCTCGGGTCTCACAATGAACTGTCAAGGTATTGGGTCATCTTCGTTGTGACTTTGAGCTAATGTTCCAGCCTCCCCTGCACAACTCCAAGGTCAGTAGACATGTAGTTCCAATGTAAAACATGTAGGGGCATTTTTGAGCCCAATCAGGCCCAAGTGTTTCAACTCTTGCTCTGATACCATATGTAATGTACCCCAATGCCCTTATGTGTGAAAAAGGGTGTAAAAGTTTTGTTCCACTGCTGCTACTAAAGAGTCAATCAAATTTGTGTCAGACTGAACAACCCCAAAATGACATTCAATACAAAAGTATGCACTGTCAAAACAACTTATAGACCTTGATACAACTACACAAATTGTTGTGAGTTTCGATTTGCTAGGGAGATGTACCTACAACATCATTAATTATTTATGGAACACACATGTATGTAAATTATAATCTACGGTTAGATCCTTTACATATTTCCTTTTGTATGAATACTTTAGGGTTTATCCTTTCTTGGTGATCATGACCTCCTACCTATGCTTGTCATAGTAATAATCATGAACTTCATAGGGGAACACCATTCATGCAACAACTCCATGCAAACTAGACGCTTCTAAGAAGGTAAATCATATCAACCCTAAATATTAGACAGCCATTTTGACTTTTGCTTCAGAGTTCAATTTGACTATCTGGATAATTATATGTATCTGCAATATTGTCAGATCACTCAAGAAAACATACACTGTAAAGCCATAATTCTGTAACAATTTTTTTTGCTTTTTGTCTTTTTAAGAGTCTTTCATGAGTATCGTCTTTAGACGAAGACCTTTCCTTTTGACTATCACATAAACAATCTTGCTCAACATCTTTAAATATTCATTGGATTATTAGACCCTTTCACCATTCCATACATTAATACCATTAGTTAGAACAACAAAAGCATTTAAGATTGCAGCATAGTACATTGCGAACCATTAGATAAAATACATGAAAAGGAATACTGAAGATAAGTTCATCTAGAAACACAAATTAATCCACATCAAGCACACAAAATACCAATGTACGTGGTTCACCCAGTCCTTGGGTTACATCCACCAAACTTGTCACATCAGGTGACATTTATTAAAAATCAAAGGTTACAATCCGCAACAACCATGTTGCTGTACTTTCTTGCTGTCCCTCAGACCTAGACTCTCCTATGAGAGCATTTCCAAACAATGGAGATACTGGTGTTAAACAAGAATATTCACCACATTCATCTAAAGAACATACTTTAGAGCGAGCTAGGATAAATGCAAGAACCATACTACCATTGGTAATCCAACACTTGGTTGGACAAAACTCGATCAACCTACATGTAAAATACCTTCACCATTTACTTGAAAGAAAACATTGGCTCCCAAGAATTCAGAATGATTTGATATATTCAGTCTTGCCTATATACCAAGCGGTAATAAGAAGTAAATGTATATAAGGGAACACTGATGTTTTTCTTCTAATCATAAGTATTAATGTATTCCTTTGCATATCTTGACAAGCAGGTCTTTACAGCTTGCATCCACACTCTCATCGGTATATATTTATATGTATAATAAATATATATTACTTATAATTAACCCTCGAAATCTCGTCAACTTCGCATGACTTTTCACCCCTCCTTTTTTAATACTTTTCATAGCATATGAAGGACTAATACTACATGCGTTCTACGTTCCCTGTGGGTCTGGCGCTCAGGAACTATTAACTATTAATGCTGCTACCCTTCATTTGGCTTAAGTTCTCCCATACACAGTGTAAAGGTGAGGTGCTGCCCTTGAATATGGTGATCTACCATGTGCATAGCCAATGGGAATGAATTACGGCAATTACTTAACTTCATCGAGATCCTAGGAAAGAGGAAAACTCGTTCGAGGATATATGCATACCCAAGTAGGAAATAGCTGTACACATTCTTACACCTTATTTTATGTTCTCCTACTATTACCATGCATGAACTATCTGTGCTAGTATCCCATCAAACGGGGAAGGGGGCACTCTTATCTGGATTAGATCCCTTAACCGAAAACAATCCAAAGGGAAAGGGTTTTGCCATAACGTAGTGGTGAGGACTGTCAACGAAAGCAACTAGAATAAGCACAAGTGTTGGCTACAAGAACGTAGGTAGCGAGCTCTACCAGGATCCAAAGCAGATATTCACACCCACGCCGTGAGAATTAATTAAAAAAAAAGGCATGAGCTTTAATAATATTTAACACAGGCAATCATCCAAACGCCGACCGATTTAAGAATAGATATATCAGTCTTAAGATATTCACACTGCACCGTAGCATTTGAATGTCGTGTCAATTATAAGAGGGTCGTGAATTCTCATGGTTTTAAACAAATAAGTAAATCAATCAGCCATACTTTCTAGATCTGTATGCGGAAACCCAACACATAGCAACTAGCAATGATCAGAAGCAGTCAGGCCATTTCGAGATCCATGTTCTAGGTGCATATGTTCCAAAAAAAACATACAGAGCATGTAAACTATCCTTCAGAATCATGGAGGGTTCTATAATAAAAGATAGACGTACTTACGGGACCCAGTTAGGGTAGAGAGAAGAAAAAAAAACAAAGCCGCAGTCATGGCATTGTTGGCGCCATCCACCATTTCTTCCATCTTGAAGCGTAGACCATACGTTTTCTCTCGGACTTACTTCTTTTTCCATTTGGAAGAATGCCTGCAACTCCCGCCCTGATGGTTGGTCGCAGCAACTGGGAGAAGCATCTCCCCAAAGGACAGAACGCGACTCTCCTTATTTTTCCCCTCGCCCCCCCCCCTTTTGCACTAAAACTGCCGCTTAAATAATACATCCTTTATCCATAGCAATTACATTTCCTACTAGAAAATGCAGCCGGTGGAAATACCAGCCAGCTCCCAGCTTCCCCCAAAATGTCAAAGGTGAATTGAATTAAAAATACCTCTCCCCTGCAGGGCAGACCAGCCCTTTCTCTTATGCCAGAGCAAGGATAATAAAGGTTCTGCTAACATGCCGGAAAAATTTTGCAAGATGCAGAAATGTTTAATGCAATTGGCATAGTACGTACGATACCACCGAGATGGATGCTACAATTGGTGTAATTGACATTAAAAATTATAGTTGTTTCTTGCCAGGTTTTCTCCAATCCCAAATCTCGCTAAATGCTGGTTTTTCTCTCTCTCCCTTATTACCGTCGTGAAATCCATCCCAATGTAATTATTAATCCAGAAATTTACATCTCTCAATAGAAATTATTAAGTAAGGCTTCCTTAATATTTGCTGTTTCAAATATTAAGACCGTCAAAGGAGGTAGTAACGCCTCCTTAAAAGGTGGCTAAATATCACATATCGGGTCCCATTAATACTCAACCTAAACTCCATAGTTATTGTCGCCTTGTATTAATGTACTTATGCCACGTAGTATCGTTATATAATAACATTATTTCCAGAGCCTCCATGTTACGTGAAAGAATTTTTAATTAAGCATTTTAAGTTACGGGAACTTGTAATAGAATAGTGAGAGTAAAAGTCATGTAGTATCATTACATAACAAGGCTGCATGGCTGCCGAAATTAGATTGGTAGGTATTGCTATTTGAGCATGTCATTAGTGAGACTGGAAGCTAATATATATATATATTTTATTATCAGTATTCATTAATATATATATATATATATATATTCAATGTATGAAATTCCCTTGGCTATTCTAGTTCCAAGATAATCATATATATAAACCTTTTAATATATAGTGTTTCAATTATATAAAAGGTTCTATTAGGTTTCCCTTATTGTGTATGCAATTCTTTTCATAAAAGGTACATGACCTATTGACACACATATATATATATATAAATATATATATTTCATACGCCATCCACATGTCTTTCCCTTGATCAAAAGGTGAGGTGGTAGTAGCCTTATTGGGGGTGAGAGTTTCTAGCGGGTAAAAATTCAAGTTCCCAAAGACTTACTTTATCAATTCGCCCAAGAATCATCTCATTCGTAGCTTATTCCCCTTAGTATGAACTTGCATATATATATATTAGCCTAGGTATATAGTGTTTATCAAAACGAGGCATGACTGTGGTGCCATCTTTCTTAGTTGGATTTTAAGGAGACTATCTCCTGGAATTCAGTTCCTCAGTTGGTTTTCCTCCTCGTCTTAACTTTTGGAGCTTTAACTCCTTAAAATTTCTATGTCACGGCTAAGAGCGAGTGTAACTACATCTATGGAGGCTTTTCCCCAGGGTTTCCTCATCTTTTACCCCTCTGTTTAGTTTCATGTCGTCAAGTAGCAGCAATCTCTTAAGTCCCCTAGACATACAAAATTAAGGAAGTAAATCTCCCAACTCATGAGGTTTTACTGGTGGGGCCTTGGCCTTGAGCTCCACACCAGAAAACATTTACAATAAATATTAACAATTTTACAACACTTAGGGCATACAAGAGGGGCATTACATGGAGTTAAACCACTAAAGAGCAAGTGATGTTCTACGTTATATCTTATTATAATTGTCAAATTCTGAGGTTTCTGTGAACCAAGGATTAACCATGGTTTATGTTATTTATGTACTGACATTGCATGGTTTTACCATGATTATGACCATTGTCAGTATCAACGTAAAACATCGATTATAATTTCACTTGTATAAATAAGTTGAGCTCATTTGCTCAAAAATGAGTAAGGAGTTATTTTTGGATGGTTTACAAGATTGTATGAATCATGAGTAATGGTACAAATCATTAATAATTATGAAATGTTGATGATTAAATAGATAAAATAATTGTTTATTGATAGATACTGATTATATTACAAGTAACCATGAACTTGATTCACAGAATGGGGACATGATAGTGAAATCACGTTAAGCACCAAACTCTGTGTGTCACAAATAGTCAAAGGTTATAATTAATAGTAAATACGAACAAGGAAAATGTATGTTGTGGGAAGACAATGGTTTTAGGAAAATAATTGTTGTGTGAGGAAATTGGTGTTAGGAAAACGAAGTGGAAATTTTTTTTGATCTAAATCTACCTTGTTTTTCCTGGACTGAAGCAAAAAGATGGGCGGAAAAGAAATTCCTGGACTCATGAAAGGGGGATTGAGGGGAATCATAAAAGAGTTGTGATATCAATGCAAATACGTAGGCACAAAGATCAACATTTGGAAGACACGACCATGTTTGATGTTTTTTAGGAGAAAACTTTTAACTAGCAATCAAAAGGGAGAGTAACCTCAAATATAGCTCGTAAGTCCACACAGAAATTGATAAAAGAAATCAAGGGAGAGTTGATGATCAACAAAAGCGTTGGGGAAATATTTTTCATATCCATGATCTAACGAATGAAAAAATGTGTTAACAAACTTTCCAATTAATTAGACAGTTGCATGTCTTAATGTGTGAATGTGAAGAAATACCCGAGTATGCAAAATTCCCTCAAAGACGAGGAGGAATGAGTAATATTAAATTTTCTGATAAAAAATTTATGTGAATTAGATGATGATTGAAATAAAGGTTTACCTCAGGTAGAGGACTAGTTAAGTATCCAAACATTGAAGATAAAAGACATCCTCCCAAAAGATGAGTAACTATAGATTACATATGAATCAATTACATGATCGAGAAATAATTATGTAATATGATGATAAAAATACAAATAAAGACTAGAAGATTGTTCCATAAATTGCAATTATGGTTTCGAAAAAGGACCCTTTGTTTATGTTTTAAGTTGAATTATAAAATTATGTCATGTTTTACTGAATAAATTTTTGGTAGACCCGACCTTTTTACAGGAAACTACAAGTATTGAACAATAGCGACATGCGAAAATAAGGAAAGATCAAATAAGATTAGAACAAAAAGGATGAAGCAAGAAAATATGACTCAAGAGAGGAAGGAAATTTGTTGAAAAACTAGAAAGCTGAGGACGATGTTATTTTTAAGGGGGAAAGGATGTATTATCCCGCTTGCATAGCCCTAAATATTTTGTAAGTTTGAATGTTTATTGTACTTGTTTTCTGGTGAGGAGGTCAAGGCCAAAGGCCCCATTAGTAAAACTTTGTAAGTTAGGTTATTAAATTTCTTAAGTCATATACTTAGGAGGTTGAAGACTTTGACGCAACTTAAAGACGGAAAATTAAACCCACTAGGGATAAAAGTGAAGGTTTAGGGAGCCATCATTTTCATACCATAGTATTACATATCATCTTAATTATGGTAGTGTTATGGATAAGGTTCTCCCTATAGGGATTTCCAAGTTCGCCAAAAAATATCCTAGCTAAGATACTATAACCTAGTTATTTAACTCTAATGTGATTAAGCCATGATAGAGGAGAATTAAAATCATATTAACCTTGACATAAAAGGTTAAGGAGTTATAAGTTTAAAATAAAGAACAGAGAGAAAAAAACCAAACAAATTAATTGTTAAGGGACTACAGGTCGTAGTTACATTAAAAATAGAAAGGAAGATATCATCATATCAGCATACTTCGTTTAAAATTAAATGGTGACCATTTACCTTGACTAATATCTAGTGACATATATTATACATTGATTAATATATGGCGTTATGTATATATAATGTTGATGTAGTAGTAAGAGCGAGATGGGATGTTACTAACTCAAGGAACTGCATCCGAAAGCCATTTTTCCAGCATGTACATTATGAATTCATCAGTGATTTTAAAAAATAATTTAATGCTTCACTTGAAGCAAGATTTTTTAAACTTGAACAGTCGTAAAAATGAGTTGATATTAAGTAACTAAAGGTTTACATTTATTAGCTTGTAAAACTCAAAACAGTTTACAAAACAACGATTATCGATAATATGACTAAAAAATAGTTGTTTTTGTCTTTTGGTTGGACTCGGCTATGTAAAATTGTTTTATACATGACTTTGAACTAGACCCTTGTAGCTCAAAAATATGTTTAATTGGAATATGGGTGTATTCCCTGAATAGGCTTCGACAATTGAAATCGCAATATTTTGTTAAAAGAAAATTTTCATACACACAAAATATATTTTAATGGAAAGTCTAAAGCTGACTTTAGACTAAACCTAAGTGGTAAATTATTTCCAATAAAAGTAGAGCGGGCAATCTAGCAGAACAATACTTCTTAGGGTATTGGGTATTCCATGTAATGTGTGATAACACAAATTTAATATCTAATACTGAAATTATAGGATTGAGAAAATTAAGTAAAGTATCAATATGTATTCATTTAAGATCTTATGTTAAAAGATGAGTTTGGTTATATGATTAACACCTTAGAAATGATTAGTATGTAAGTAACAAGATCTAATTTGTTGACTCATAATACCTCCCATCATGTTAAAACATTATTGGCTATTTGAAACATGGTGGTTACAAGTGTGTTGTGCCAACTTTGAAATTCATGTGAAAAAGAGTGGGTTGATTTAGAGGAAATAGTATTCTAAACCTACCATTGACTTTAATGAACATTATTCATTATTGTTTCTTATTAAAAAAAAATTATGTGTGTATTCGTAGCTGTCTTCCAAGGGGTTTTTACTCAAAGCACAAGAGTCCCTTTGACAAGTATATTGTTCCTCTAAAAACACTATTAGGCAAATAGAGCTATATAATCACTTTTTAATTCTACATCTATATCTTACCACTCCTTAATAATGTATAGAATTGGAATATCCCTTCACTCATAACTATCCATAGATAGATGAGAAAAGATGTTTAGTGGTTATTAATATTTGAAAATGATAAGTGAATGAATGTTGTATAATGTTATGTACTAACATTGCAGGATTATGCCACAGACACTACCAATCGAAGTGGACTGTCACTGAGCTCACTGGCTTAAATAATGGAGTTAAGCCACTCAAGAGAGAGTGATGTTCTACTTTTTATCTTATTATAATTGTCAGATTTTGAGGTTTTTATGAACCAAGGATTAATTGTGGCTTATGTTATTTATGTACTCACATTGCAAGGTTTTACCATGATTATCACCATTGTCATGATCAATGTAAAACATGGATTATAAATTCACTTGTATAAATAAGTTGAGCTCAATTGCTAAAAAATGACTCAAGGAGTTATTTTTGGATGGTTTACAGGATTGTATGAATCATGACTGATGGTACAAATCATTACTAATTACGAAATGCTGATGATTAAATAGATGAAATTATTGTTTATCGATAGATGATCATTATATTACAACTAACCATGAAGTTGATTCACAGAATGGGGACATGACTTTGAAATCATGTTAAGCACCAAAGTCTGTGTGTCACAAATAGTCAAAGGTTGTAATTAACAGTAAATATGAACAAGGAAAATATATGATGTGGGAAGAAAATGGTGTTAGGAAAATAATTGTTGTGTGAGCACATTAGTGTTAGGAAAATGAAGTGGAAAAAATTGATGATCTAACTGTACCTTGTTTTTCCTAGATTCAAGAAGGAAGTTGGGTGGAAAATAAATTCCTAGAATCAAGTGAGGGGGCTTGAGGGGAATCATAAAAGAGTTGTGATATCAATGGAAAGACCTAAACATGAAGCTCAACATCTTGAAGACATGATGTTGTTTGATGACTTTCAGGAGAAAATGTTTGACTAGCAATCAAAAGGGAGAGTAACCTCAAATATAGCTTGTAAGTCCAGATTTGGGAATTGATAAAAGAACTCAAGCGAGAGTTGATGATCAGAAAAAGCGTTGGGGAAATATTTTTCATATCCATGATATAGTGAACGAAAAATGTGTTAACAAATTTTCCATGTAATTAGACTGTTGCATGTCTTAATGTGTGAACGGTGAAGAAAGACCCGAGTAGGCCAAATTCCTTCAAAGGCTAGGAGGAATGAGGAATTTTAAAGTTTTTGATTAAAAAATTATGTGAAATATATTATGAATGAAAGAAAGGTTTAGCTCAGGTAGAGGACTAGTTAAGTATCCAAACATTGGAGATAAAAGACGTACTCCAGTAAGATGATTAACTATGGATTATTTATGATCAATTACATTATTGAGAAATAATTATGTATTATGATGATAAAAATAGAAATAAACACTAGAATATTGTTCCATAAATTGCAATGATGGTGTTGAAAAAGGACCCATTGTTTATGTTTTAAGTTTAATTATAAAATTATGACATGTTTCACTCTATAAATTTTGGGTAGACCCGATCTTGTTACCCGAAGCTACAGGTCTTGAACAATAGAGACCTGCAAAAATCAGGAAAGATAAAAGAAGATTAGAACAGAAAGGACAAAGCAAGAAAATATGACTCAAGAGAGGAAGGAAATTTGTTGAAAAACAAGAACACTGAGGACAGTGTTATTTTTAAGGGGGAAAGGATGTAATATCCCTCTTGCACACACCTAAATATTTGGTAATTTTTAATGTTTATTGTACTTTTTTTCTGCTAAGGAGCTCAAGGACAAGCCCCATCAGTAAAACCTTGTAATTTAGGTGATTAAATTTCCTATGTTGTAGACTTAGGAGACTTAATACTTTCACACAATTTAAATATGGGAAACTAAACCCACTAGGGCTAAAAGAGACGGGTTATGGAGCCATCATTTTGATACAATAGTCTTACATATCATCTTAATTATGGAATTGTTAGGTATAAGGTTCACCCTATAGGGGTTTCCTACTTCTCCAAAAATTATCCCAACTAAGATACTATAGCCTACTTATTTAAATCTAATGTGATCAAGCCATGACAAAGGAGAATTACAATCATATTAACCTTGACATAAAAGGTCATGGAGTTATAATTTTAAAAGAAAGAACAAAGAGAAAACAACCAAAGGAATTAATTGTTAAGGGACTAAGGGTCATAGTCACCGTAAAAATAAAAAGAAAGATATCATCATATCAACATAGCTAGTTTAAATTTAAATGGTGACCATTTTCCTTGACTAATATCTAGACACATATATAATACCTTGATTAATATATGGTGACATATATTTGATTAACATATGGCGTTATATATATATATATATATATATATATATATTAAATGGTGATGTAGTACTAAGAGTGGGAGGGGATGTTACTAACTCAAGGAACTGCATCCCAAAGCCATTTTTCCAGCATGTGCATTGTGAATTCACAACTGCTTTTCAAAAACAATTTAATGCTTCACTCGACGCAATATTTTTTCAACTTACACACTCATAAAAATGAGTTGGTATGAAGTAACTAAAACTTTACACTTATTAGATTGTAAAACTAAAAACAATTTACAAAACAATGATTATCGATAATCTGACTAAAAACCAGTCGTTGTTGTCCTTTGGTTGGATTACGCTATGTAAAAGTGTTTTATACGAGACTTTGAGCTAGAAACTTGTCGCTCAAAAATATGTTTAATCGGAATATGGGTGTATTCCCTCGAGAGGATTCGAAAATTCAAATAGCAGTATTCTTGCTAAGATAAGATTTCATTTAAACTTAGGGACACTTTTGATTGATTGACAAACTAAGAAGGTTCTAGAAGATTCTCAACAGATGCACAATGATAGCTACAAACAAATTTTTTCTAGATTTTGGTAGTGAAACCTTGATCGAAAAGATATATTTTGATTAAAGTAAAGTAGGTATTTGAATACCTACTTTAGTATTTATTTTATACTATTTTTCTTGAATATATATGGATGTTAGATCTTGCAAAAATGTAGTAGCATTTAGATAAGCAATGGGTTATACCATCCAGAGGAGCATCTGGAACATGGGAGAAAACTGAACGTTGAAACTTAGAAAGAAACTGAAATCAAATAGAGGGGACATCTTTCCACCTTGTAAAATCCTCATCAACGTGTTTCTTTGGGAATTGATTCCACGTGGAGGGGAGGATGGTATGTCCTCTTCCATTTGGCACCTGAGTGAGGCGTGCATTACCCAGCGACGATATTTGTATTATGAGAGTACACTAAGATATGGGGAAGGGAAGAGGGGGTCTACCTCTGTGTTGTGATAGAATAGGGGTACTCTGAATGGCATTCGATTTTATATATGATTATTTGCAGTTTCCTCGGGGAATGACTATTGCGTGTGAAACTAGAACCAAGTTCCAAATCCTCTATGATCTTCCTAGCTTTCTAGATACTCCCATTAGCTGCGTATAGGTGTGATACAAAGTCGTGATCAGGTAAGAGGTTTTACCACTGAATACATTGTGGATATCCATATCGTTATGCTTTGGTAGGCTCAGAATAATTATAGATCTAGCATCTGTGATTTCATTCGAGTAAACAGATCCAAAATTTATACATCGTAGATATCAAATCACTATGATATAGTTAGGGTTTGAATATATTTACCTTTTCCATATTTAATGGATGCAATTCCACTCGAGTGAATAGATCCAAAGGTATATACTTTGTAGATATCAAATCTCTGCGATTTTAAACCTTTCCATTTTTATTTGGAGTAAGATCTCTAAGATCTGAAATGTACGTCTGCGATAATATGGCGTTTCAACTATGCAAATAGTTCTCATTACCCCAAATAAACTATGAAAAAGGTATCTCTCTCCGTGTGTTGATTTATAAACACATTTTTTAATGTGGGAATCAGTATATCCTCCAGACCCGCGATAGGGGATGGTGTTTGATTTCTTGAAATCATATAATAGGTCGTGGACATTGATTAATTATGATCCAAACATTGTTACGTGTTTTTCTCCTTGATCACCTTTGATCTCGCTTATGAATGATAAACACCATATCCGAGGGATCCAATAATTGTTTATACGTCTCTTTTTATTTATCACCATTGGGGCTTAGGAAGGATAAACTTGAGATCCTATAACTCGATAATATGCCATTTTCATTATTTTTATGTTTTTATCTGGCTTAGGATTGATAAAATTCAAATCCTAAAATTGGATATGCTATGCCCTTTTCATTGTTTTTACGTTTTGATCTCACTAAGGATTGATAAAATTTAGATCCTAGAATTAGATATACTATGCCTTTTTTCATTGTATTTACATTTTGATCTGGCTTAGGATTGATAAAATTCAGATCCTAGAATTGGATATACTATTCCCTTTTCACTATTGTTACGTTTTGATCTGGCTTAGGATTGATAAAATTCAGATCCTGGAATTGAATATACTATGCCCTTTTTCATTATTTTGACATTTTCATGTGGCTTAGAATTGATAAAATTCAAATCCTAGAATTGGATATACTATGCCCTTTTTCAATATTTTTACATTTTGATCTATCTTAGGATTGATAAAATTGAGATCCGAGAATTGGATATACGATGCCCTTTTCATTATTGTTACATTTTGATCTGGCTTAGGATTGATAAAATCCAGATCCTGGAATTGGATATACTATGCCTTTTCTTTATTAGCATGTTTGATCTGTCTTATGAATGACAAAACAGAGAGATCAACGCTTTGTATGAGTCTTTAAAACTGTGGTATTCCCGATAATGGTTTAATTGTATACTTGGAACATAGGTTTTATGAGAAGCCACTCTTTTTAGTAATATTATATTTATACTCTAGGAGTAGTCTTTAAAGTGTTATTTGAAGAAATATTTCTTTCTTTATTTGAGGGATACGTGTGATGAATGAGAGTCGATTTCTCCATTAGGTTATTAAACCCTATTTAAAGTGTCTAGTTTTATTATACCTTTGATAAAGAAAGGATATCGAATCTACGTAGGAATATGGATATGGTGATATGTAATGTTATATCATATGATAAAATATATCTGCTTATCCATTCCTTTGTATAAAGGTTTCCCATTTCCTTACAAATGTACATTTTCTTTGGTATGCCTCATAGGTGCATGTAGAATTGAGTTTTACACTTTTGTAGTTCATTTGTAAGAAGTATGGAACAAAGTTGTTGTGGATTGTGACCTTTATTTTGGATAAATATTATATGATGTGACAACTTGGTGGACGTAACCCATGGATTGGGTAAATTAAGTACATTCGTCTCTCTCTTATGTGTTCTTGTTATGTTCTCCTGATGTGTTTTATCTTATGTTATATTAATGTTCTCCTTATGTACTTATTTCTCCTCATAATGATGATGCAAATTGTTGAGTGCTTTCATATAGTGTTTTAAATACAAAATATGATTGGTTATATAATGGCTATAATGAGTATATATGTTCCAATGTAGAATAAAATCTGAATGTATTGATTAAGGTCCTTTCCTAATGTATTAAGTATTTTAAAAATATCAATCTTAGGAAGGATTGAAATGGTTGAATTTAATACATTTTGACTTATGCTGATTTGGAGATAGAAAGCTTCCTCAAAATGACCAACACCCTTACAGTGATTATGTTACAATGTGTTTTAGTTTTTATATTATCCAAGGTATAAGTAGTTTTCAAAAGGAAATTACTTTTTTGTTTTTGGGTATGTTACAAATGGTATCAGAGAAGAACTGACAACACTCGAGCCTATTTGGGCTCAACATGGATTTAGAAATCACGAAGATGGTTAAACCTAACCAATCAAATGATTTTGTTTTGGATGCATGGCAATGATGGACGAGGGAAATAAGTTACCCGAGTGGGCCTTCAAAGATTAAAAGAGGCAGCTAAGAGGATAACAGAATGGAATATCATGGAAAAGGTATGTTATTTCATTATTTGCATATTAAAACCCAAAGTGTGTGAGCAATTCTTTCATCTTGTCTTAAAGGTTATGTTTATGTTTACACGCTCAAAATAGGAGGTTGGACTATAAATTTTACTCTTGATACATTAAGGAAGAATTATAGTCATCAATACGCAGACATCAATGATAATACTTATCGCGAGGAAATAATAGAATTCATGTGTTTACTATGATTTATGAAGAGTAATTGATGTTGTAAAATATTTACAAAGACTCCCAAAACCCTAAGTATTGGGTAATGTAGAAATCATCACTCCTTGAGGATATTTGAAGACACCATTCATATGTAAAGAAGGTTGTAGGCATGGAAATGTTAGGCTTATCATAAGATTTGGTTCAGAACTAATTATTAGTTGTTCAATGTTTTGTTGAAAGAAAAAATTCTTACACACAAAATATATTTTAAAGGGAAGTCTAAAGCTGGCTTTTGACTAAACCTAAATGCTAAATTATTTCCAGTAGAAGTAGAGTGGAAAATCTAGCAAACCAATACTTCTTAGGGTATTGGGTATTCCATGTAATGTGTGATAACACAAATGTAATATATAATACTGAAATTAGAGGGTTGGGAAAATTTCGTAAAGTATCAATATGTATTCGTGTATGATCTTATGTTAAAAGGTGAGTTAGGTTATATGATTAAGAACTTAGAAATGATTATTATGTAAGTAACGAGATCTAATATATTGAATCATAATATGTCCCATCATGTTAAAAATTTATTGGCTATTTGAAACATGTTGGTTACAA
>LPNX010122852.1:697650-754142 GCA_001517045.1 Pseudotsuga menziesii
GTGTCTTGTTCCAACGTTGAAATTCATGAAAAAAAGAGTGGGTTGATTTAGAGGAAATAGTATTCTAAACCTATGGTTACCTTTAATCAACATTATTCATTATCGTTTCTTATAAAAAAAAATTACACGTGTATTCGTAGCTGGATTCCAAGGGGGTTTTACTCAAAGCACACGAGTCCCTTCGACAAATATATTGTACCTATGAAAACACTATTATACAAATATAACTATATAAGCTCTTGGTATTTCTATGTCTCTAGATTACCACCCCTTATTATTGTGTAGAATTGGAATATCCCTTCACTAATAACTATCCAAAGATAGATGAGTAAATATGTTTAGTGGTTATTAATATTTGAAAATGATAAGTGAATGAACGTCATATAATGTTACATACTAAAATTGCATGATTATGCCATAAACAATGCCAATCAAAGTGGATTGTTACTTAACTCATTGTATTAAATAATGGAGTTAAACCACTAAAGAGCAAGTGATGTTCTACATTATATCTTATTATAATTGTCAAATTCTGAGGTTTCTATGAACCAAGGATTAACCATGGTTTATTTTATTTATGTACCGACATTGCATGGTTTTACCATGATTATGACCATTGTCAGTACATCATACGTAAAACATGGATTATAATTTCACTTGTATAAATAAGTTGAGCTCATTTCCTCAAAAATGAGTAAGGAGTTATTTTTGGATGGTTTACAAGATTGTATGAATCATGAGTAATGGTACAAATCATTACTAATTATGAAATGTTGATGATTAAATAGATGAAATAAATTTTTATTGATAGATGATGATTATATTACAACTAACCGTGAACTTGATTCACGGAACGGGGACATGACAATGAAATCACGTTAAGCACCAAACTCTGTGTGTCGCAAATAGTCAAAGGTTATAATTAATAGTAAATACGAACAAGGAAAATATATGTTGTGGGAAGACAATGGTTTTAGGAAAATAATTGTTGTGTGAGGAAATTGGTGTTAGGAAAAGGAAGTGGAAATTTTTTTTGATCTAAATCTACCTTGTTTTTCTTGGACTGAAGCAAAAAGATGGGCGGAAAAGAAATTCCTGGACTCATGCAAGGGGGCTTGAGGGGAATCGTAAAAGAGTTGTGATATCAATGCAAATACGTAGGCACAAAGATCAACATCTGGAAGACACGACCATGTTTGATGTTTTTTAGGAGAAAACTTTTAACTAGCAATCAAAAGGGAGAGTAAGCTCAAATATAGCCCATAAGTCCACACAAAAATTGATAAAAGAAATCAAGGGAGAGTTGATGATCAACAAAAGCGTTGGGGAAATATTTTTCATCTCCATGATCTAACGAATGAAAAAATGTGTTAACAAACTTTCCAATTAATTAGACAGTTGCATGTCTTAATGTGTGAATGTGAAGAAATACTCGAGTATGCAAAATTCCCTCAAAGACGAGGAGGAATGAGTAATATTAAATTTTCTGATAAAAAATTTATGTGAATTAGATGATGATTGAAATAAAGGTTTACCTCAGGTAGAGGACTAGTTAAGTATCCAAACATTGGAGATAAAAGACATCCTCCCAAAAGATGAGTAACTATGGATTACATATGAATCAATTACATGATCGAGAAATAATTATGTAATATGATGATAAAAATACAAATAAAGACTAGAAGATTGTTCCATAAATTGCAATTATGGTTTCGAAAAAGGACCCTTTGTTTATGTTTTAAGTTGAATTATAAAATTATGTCATGTTTTACTGAAATTTTTTTTTGGTAGACCCGACCTTTTTACAGGAAACTACAAGTATTGAACAATAGCGACATGCGAAAATAAGGAAAGATCAAATAAGATTAGAACAAAAAGGATGAAGCAAGAAAATATGACTCAAGAGAGGAAGGAAATTTGTTGAAAAACTAGAAAGATGAGGACGATGTTATTTTTAAGGGGGAAAGGATGTATTATCCCGCTTGCACACCCCTAAATATTTTGTAAGTTTGAATGTTTATTGTACTTGTTTTCTGATGAGGAGCTCAAGGCCAAGGCCCCATTAGTAAAACTTTGTAAGTTAGGTTATCAAATTTCTTAAGTTGTATACTTAGGAGGTTGAAGACTTTGACGCAACTTAAAGACGGAAAACTAAACCCACTAGGGATAAAAGTGAAGGTTTAGGGAGCCATCATTTTCATACCATAGTATTACATATCATATTAATTATGGTAGTGTTATGGATAAGGTTCTCCCTATAGGGATTTCCAAGTTCGCCAAAAAATATCCTAGCTAAGATACTACAACCTAGTTATTTAACTCCAATGTGATTAAGCCATGATAGAGGAGAATTAAAATCATATTAACCTTGACATAAAAGGTTAAGGAGTTATAAGTTTAAAATAAAGAACAGAGAGAAAAAAACCAAACAAATTAATTGTTAAGGGACTACAGGTCGTAGTTACATTAAAAATAGAAAGGAAGATATCATCATATCAACATAATTCGTTTAAAATTAAATGGTGACCATTTACCTTGACTAATATCTAGTGACATATATTATACATTGATTAATATATGGCGTTATGTATATATAATGTTGATGTAGTAGTAAGAGCGAGATGGAATGTTACTAACTCAAGGAACTGCATACGAAAGCCATTTTTCCAGCATGTGCATTATGAATTCATCAGTGATTTTAAAAAATAATTTAATGCTTCACTTGAAGCAATATTTTTTCAACTTGAATAGTCATAAAAATGAGTTGATATTAAGTAACTAAAGGTTTACATTTATTAGCTTGTAAAACTCAAAACAGTTTACAAAACAACGATTATCGATAATATGACTAAAAAATAGTTGTTTTTGTCTTTTGGTTGGACTGGGCTATGTAAAATTGTTTTATAAATGACTCTGAACTAGACCCTTGTAGCTCAAAAATATGTTTAATTGGAATATGGGTGTATTCCCTCAATAAGCTTCGACAATTGAAATGGCAATATTTTTGCTAAGATAATATTTCATTTAAAGTTAGGGACACTTATTATTTAATGATAAACTAAGAAGATTCCAGAATATTCTCAGTAGACGCACGAAGATAGGTCCAAAGAAAATTGTGCTTGATTTTGGTAGTGAAACCTTCATCAAAAAGATATATTTGGATTAAACCAAAGTAAGTATTTGAATACCTACTTTAGTATTTCTTTTATACTATTTTGCTTGAATATATATGGATGTTTGATCTTGCACTCTTGTAGTAGCATTTATATAAGTGGTGGGTTATACCATCCGGAGGAGCATCGGGAACTTGGGAGAAAACTAAATGTTGAAACTTAGGAAGAAACTGAAATCAAATAGAGGGGACATATGTCCACCTTGGAAAACCCTCATCAATAGGTTTCCTGGAGAATTGATTCCACGTGGAGGGGAGGATGGTACGTCCTCTTCCATTTGGCACCTGAGTGAGGAGTGGGTTAATGGTTAGTTGTATTTGTATTATGACAATACAGTAAGATAGGGGGAAGAGAAGAGGGGGTCAACCTTTGTGTTGTGATGGCACAGGAGTACTCTGAATGGTGTTCGATTTTATATATGATTATTTGCAGTTTCCTTGGCAAATGAGTGATCTTATTGCATGTGAAACTGGAACCAAGTTCCAAATCCACTGAGATATTCGTAGCTGTCCACATACTCCCATTAGATGCGTACAGATGCAATACAAATTCGTGATATGGTAAGAGGTCTTACCACTGAATACATTTTGGATATCCAGATCATTATGCCTTGGTAGGCTCTTAATAATTATAGATCCAACATCTACGATTTCATTCCAGTAACAGATCCAAAATTTATACATCTTAGATATCAAATCACTATGATATAGTTAGGGTCTGAATATATTTACCTTTTTTCAGCTTTAATGTATGCAATTCCACTACAGTGAACAAATCCAAAAGTATATGCTTTGTAGATACCAAATCTCTGTGACTTTAAACCTTTGCATTTTTAGTTGGAGTCATATCTGTAAGATATGAAATGTATGTCTGTGATAATATGGGGTTTCAACTATGCAAATAGTTCCCATTACTCCTAATAAATTATGCAAATGGTATCTCTCTTTGTGTGTTGATTTATAAACATATTTTTTAATGTGGGGATTATCACCTCCTCCAGACCTGCGATAGGGTATGGTTTTTGGTTTCTCGAAATCATATGAGAGGTCGTCGACATTGATTAATTATGATCTAAAATTTGTTAAGCATTTTTCTCCTTGATCACCTTTAATCTCACTTATAAATGATAAACACAAGATCCAAGGGATCCAGTAGGTTTTTATATGTCTCTTTTTCTTTATTACCATTGGGCATTAGGAAGGATAAACTTCAGATCCTAGAATTGGATACTATGCCCTTTTCATTATTTTTTACGTTTTGATCTTGCATAGGATTGATAAAATTCAGATCCTAGAATTGGATATACTATGCCCTTTTTCATTATTTTTACGTTTTGATCTGGCTTAGGATTGATGAAATTCAAATCCTAGAATTGGATATACTATGCCATTTTTCATTATTTTGACATTTTGATTTGTATTAGGATTGATAAAGTTCAGGTTCTAGAATTGGATATACTATGCCCTTGTCATTACTATTATGTTTTGATCTAGCTTAGGATTGACAAAATACAGATCCTAGAATTGGATATCCTATTGCCTTTTCTTTATTAGTATGTTTGATCTGGCTTATGAATGAAAAAACCGAGAGATCCATACTTTGTATGAGTATTTAAAACTGTGGTATCCTCGATAATGGTTTAAGTTTTAACTTGGAACATAGGTTTGATGAGAAGCCACTCTTTTTAGTAATAATATATTTATACTCTCACTTGAAAAGAATGAAAATAATGAACTCTAGGAGTAGTTGTTAAAGTGTTCTTCGAAGAAAACTTTCTTTCTTTATTTGAGGGATACATTTGACGAATGAGAGTCAAGTTCTACATCGGGTTATCAAACCCTATTTAAAGTGTCTAGTTTTATTATACCTTTGATAAAGAAATAATATGGTATCTACATAGGAATGGGGATATGGTGATATGATATGTTATACCATGTGATTAAATATATCTACATATATGTTCCTTTGTATAAAGGTTTCCCATTTCCTTACAAATGTACTTTTTCTTTGCTATGCCTCATTAAAAATAGAGCCTATATATTATTTTTGTTGGCAGATTTCATATTGCCAGCAGGCTTATATTTAATACAAATAAGCCAACTATTGTCTATAGTATTAGTATAATATCTATGCAGAGTATTATAACATAAATAAACATATCTAACACCTTTAAATAAAATATAAATATAGCAAGAAATATAAACAAATCATTCTTATTCTTATAACCAAAAAACTATGAATGTCAAGATAAGCTATCGAGACCTCTAAGATCTGTAGGAATAATTTAATTAAATCAGAACCATGTTATTACTCTTACCAACATCATAAAGAATCAACCATAATACAAAATACATTAACACATGAAGAAAAATGTCACAAGATCGAATCTTGTTGGCATTCATGCCAAACCAAAGTTATCCACACACATATCATTTACAATCAAAGTAGCCCACGATCGAATCCTGCAAAGATCACGACTTAAAAATCCAAAATACATTGGAAACATGACCAACAACGAATCCTGTAGGATTCATTAGTAGCATTTTCAATGCTATATTATTTCATAATTATTTTACACAGTCTACATTATAAATTTTGAATACATTAAGAGTTAACCACAAATCAAAACTGTTTCCGTGTCAACGTTTCCATAAACCAAATATACACACTGTAAAAGATTTACTATTTTCTCCCCATGGTAATACTTAAGTTGAACCCCTGTCTACGCCTAAGCATGGCAATGGCATTCATTTCAAAAGTTTAAACCCCACTGTCACAACCATTTTACAAGTAAATACACATGAAATAAATAAACACTACGAATAGCCATAAATCAACATTTTGCTAATCTGTTACAAAGTCACCGAGCTAAATGACAAGAGTGTCATTGCCAATAATGGCATGGCTCTAAAATCCAAACAACTCTGCTAAGATACCCAAATAATAATCTAATTACAAACATAAGTTTACACACAGTCAAACATTGCCAAGCTAAGAATCATAACCACAATATATACACAATAACGAATGCATTACAAATTAACCATTATAATTCCTTTATAAAATAACACAGTCGCATTTTCAAGCCAATGCACCATTGCAAGCAATGGCGTTGTCACCATTATCAAAACCCAAAAGTTTAAACAAAACACAGAATCTATAATAAACCCCCATGGTCACAGATTTAATCAGGGATAATTTAGGGGCGAATTTTAGCCCAATAGGCTATTTTTCCATGTTTTTTTCCCAAAAAGATTTGCAATTTTGCATTTTTTGAAGCCCTATTTTGCCCAATTTTGATGGGGTAAAATTTTTTCACCCTAAAAATCGACAAATTATTATATAAATGATATAAAATCCTTGGAAATTAAAATATTTTTTGAAAAATATCGCCAATCACTTTATAGTTGGCGTTTTAAGAACTAGTAATATTTGCCAACATTTATACACTTTTAGATAAGTATGATTCCTTAAAATCATCCCTGTAGTTAATGCTATCAAATAATTATTCATTTACAAAGCTAATTCATAACAGTCTCGGCCTGAAGGTGCCAAACCCAATAAAAACCCAGACTGTATATGCATCTATGGATGTGTTACATTATTCATAGATAGACCATATCTAGTGTCAACCCTTAAAACAAACCAAGAATACGTTCAAACGACAAGCTTAAATCTCTGCCCAAAACACCCATATGAAAAGGAACCTGTTTTAAATCTTGATTATAATAGGGCTTACTTGTGAAGGGTAATGCATCGATCACCTGGTAGACCCATTACCCATGCAGTGAAGGCCCTCAAACATTAGAGGAAATTTCAACTCAAAATGGGCCTTTTAACTTTAACTCAAATTCCATGCCATCATGTGTTAGCCAATGAAATTGCTTTAAATTTGAAATACCGTATAGGTCTTAAACACTCTTTTAATATAAATTTGGGGATAGGTATCATAAAAAAAACTAGTTTTTTTGTTTGTATTTTCGACATATCTCCCCATGTTTTTACTCAAATTTCAATCGGGAGAGCTCGTTGGATGTGGAATTAAATTCGGCATCCAACGAGTACCCACTCGACATACTTTTGACAGACCCCACTACCCTAAAAACAAGAAATACCTGAAAAAATGTGATGATGATGTCACCATCACATTTTTCAGGTATTTCCTTTTTTGGGGTAGCGGGGTCCGTCAAAAGTATGCCGAGTGGGTACTCGTTGGATGCCGAATTTAATTCCGCATCCAACGAGCTCTCCCAATCGAAATTTGAGTAAAAACACGAGGAGATATGTCGAAAATGCAAACAAAAAGGTAGTTTTTTTTCTTTTCTTCCTCCAAAATTAATAAATATTATTTTATTATTTTAACTATTATTTTATTAATTTTTTTGAGGAGGCCCATTTTGAGTTGAAATTTCCTCTAATGCCTGTGAACAGAGGAAAATGAAGGATGAGGAGTATTCCAAACCTCCAAACCAAAACAACAAATAAAAAAGTGCTGCAAACTAGAATCAAGGGAATACCTTCAGCACGTAGATGCAAAACCATACCTCATGCCATGATATAGACTAGAGAGCCAAACATAGCTAACCCAATGAAAGTGAAAATGAATCATGCTTCCATGATATTCCAAGATTAGGGCCTGAGTTCCCCAACTCCCAATGCACATTAACTCCACCACCCCATCCACCACTACGTAAATTTCCAACCCCAAGTCCATAGTTCATAAAACTCAAAAGCATGTTTTGACATTTGACTTCCATGCAACTCATAAACCCCATCAATGACATCGTGGAATTAGTAAAAATCCATAATTCATGGAATATGTAATATGCCATTAATGGCTTATAATATATCCTCAAAATTATATACAAAAACATTAATCAACATATGGATAAGATCTAAAATCATAATCCTTACACAATACAAATTAAACCATATAAATGCTAAGTACATGTTTAAGTTAAGTTAAGGTCTTAAAATAATAAGTAATAATGGTAACTAGTATAGACATAGGTATAAATAACCCAACCTTGTGTAAATGATAAACACTAACCACTGTAATAAGAGATGCTAGGACAAGACTTTGGTTCTATTATCTTTATAGGAAATAAAGAAGTTCAGCATAGGTATTATGCCTTTGTTTTATGCTGTCATCACAAGTTTTCTGTCATGTGGTGCACCTGCAAAAAGAAGAGATGCATTGGTTTGATATGAACTAAGTAAACCTTGTAGTGACAAGTAAAACCAGTTACCTCTCCATGTGATTCTACAAGGGATACAAGTCCCGCCACTCCACCCCTTGAAAATACAAGTTAAGTCAGGATAGTCCATAAACCAGTAATAAAAACTATAAACAATAATAAAATGGCTAGTACACACATACACATAAGTACGTGATAAGAAACAATCAATGAACATCATAACCATCTTACTTAGATTCGAGTAACATAACAACGAGATAGAATTACATTAATAACCACATCAGGGAAAATATCTAGAAGAAGATAAGAAAAAATTATGACAATTCAGTTTAGTGAACAAAGTATGACACATTCCACATAAGCTAAGATAATGTCCAGTTTAGGTAGTAATTAACTACCATAAAAAAAAATTACTATCAAATTTTGGGGACATTACAATCCATATTTATGATATTGTGGTCGTAAGGCCCTTTTTACTACTACAACATTTTAAGGAGGCCATAAGGTTATTTTGAAAAAAGATAATATTGTTTCGAAAGTAAAAAGTATTAATCTCTAACGGTGTCTGTAACTTTCTTTTGTCAGCAATATGCTACAGTTTGTCGATAATCTCAATTTTGTGTTATTATCTCTTTAAGGATAATGGCTGCATTAATCTAGAAACACTTTGTGGAACCTAATTCAGTTAATATTTATAATTTGAAGTCTTGTAAATTCTCTAAAGCTTAATTTCTATTATAGGTTCAAATCCTAAATAGTTGACAGAGTTAAAAAGGAGTTTTGTTTCTAAGTAAATATTTATATTTACATATATAGATTCTCATATTTGAACATCTATGTTATAATAGGTTTCTATATTTGTTTTCTATAGGACTTTTATAAGTCTTTATTGAGATACATATATTTAATTGATTCTAAACTTAATCTATCGGAATGTATATCACTAACATCTTAGTAAATTGCAATACCTGTAGAGATATTACTAAAACTGATACATGCAGAAACACAAACCTTCTTTAAAATACGAAATACTTTACCGATGTAATTGAATCAATAGATTTAAACTATAATTTGAGTAAACAAAAAGGTATCCTTCCAAATTGCTTTTAGATATTGAATTCATAACATATCCAAATCATTGTATTTCTATTTACTAAACAGATTCTAAATCAAAGTAGAAATTCAGAATTAATTAACAGTTGAACCTGGATAAAATGTGAAATGGGACAAACACCCAAAGGAGGATGTGCCACCCAACCTTCTCCTAATGCAGCCAAAGTTACTTTCTTAGGACCACTGAGCCTATTCACTGGACCACTAGGACGCATATATCTAAATGTATCCCACATAATGAATCTTTCTGTAACTTAGCACTCAACAAGAGACTTAAATAAACAAATAACTTTAGCTATCCCCTCATCAAATTCCTTGTGTGCCTCACTTTTCAATTTGCAGCAGTCACAAGGTTCATTCACTTAGAAATCAGAATGAGTAGTGAGCCTCATACTCAATTTGATGGAATATATAAGATTTTTTAGGTCTCTGGGTCAATTTTTAAATTAAATGAGCCACCAGCTCAATTCCCCCTTGCAGGGAACATGACCACATGTTTATGGATTATGCTCCTGCAATAACTAAAAAATTAAATGCTAGTGCTGCCACTTGTCAACCATCCTTCTACAACCACTCCTTCTTCCTAATGGGTCAGTGAAAATTCATTTAATAATTCCCTTTTATAAGTGTCTCCTTTATTTAATTACTAAAATAAATAATTCTTCAATTGCAATCATCCTTGACCCACTTGGTCAGAAACTTTAAAAATAAATTTAACATAATGTTTTTTATGAAATAAATAATAAATATTTATTTTTTTAGTTCTAGGTATGTTACAAATACCCTCCATTAAGCTCAACATCATCCTTGATGTTGCTTAAGTTATTTTCAGTCTTCTTGGAATAAAGCCGGATATGCCACCTACATATCGCTCTCCAATTCCCAGGTTGCTTCATCTGGAATGAGGTGTTTCTGTTGCACCTTTACCTGTCCAATGGTATGATTACGAAGAAAAATTTCACTCCTCTTGAGAATATAGTCCAGTTCCACTAGAAAATCTCCTTCTGGTTCTACTTGAATAACATTCCAATCAATCACATGAGTAGCATCATGTACATCCTTTTTCAAAATAGAAACATGAAAGACATTATGTATTCTAAGATTGGGTGTCAAGGCTAACTAATACACCACTGGCCCCACTTTTGCCAATATTTTGAATGGTCCATAATACCTGGGTGCTAATTTTGCACATCTCCTTAGTTTAAAGGAGCTCTTTCTAGGTTTTACCTTAACAAAAAAATGCTCACCTACTTGGAATTCCTTCAGTGTTGTTTTAAGGTTTCCATGACTCTTTTGTTTGTCCTGAGCAATTTTTAAATTGCTTTGTACCCATTTCACTATTAGTTCAAGTTCTTTTAACAAGTCAGGTCCTAACATCAAATAGTCAACTCTATTACTCCATGAAATATGAGTGTTACATCTTCTACCATATAATATTTCAAAATGACTAGGCTCTGCTAAAGCTTGATAATGGTTATTATAATCAAATTCAACTAAGTGCAAATAGTTTTCTCATTTCATGGGATAGTCTCTAACATACATTCATAACATGTCTTCTAGTACTTGATTGACATTTCTATTTGTCAATCTATTTGTGGATGATAAGCAGTACTGAAATTCAATTTAGTATCTAGTCCATTAAATAAAGATTTCCAAAAATCACTCATGAATTTAGTATCTCTATTTGAAATTATTACTTTTGGGATTCTGTGCAAGAGAAATATTTTTTCATAAAGATGTCAGCAATGTTATTATATTTATAAGTTGTTTTAACAGGTATGAAGTGTGTTTCCTTACTTAGTTTATCCACAACTACCGTTTGTGAATCACTTTGTTTCTGGCTTTTAGGTAAGCATGTTACAAAATCAAAATTGATGACTTCCCATTTCAAATTTGGAACTGGTAATGGTTGTAAAAGACATGCTGGATATTAATGTTCAACATTAACTTGCTGAAATTCTATACACCTACCTAAAAGTTAAGCAACTTCATCTTTCATATTAGGCAAAAAATACTCTTTTCTCAACATGGTTATCATATTTTGATACCCCAGATGTCCAAAATAAGTGCTTTTGTGTACTTCATTCAAAATCTATAGTTTAACTTCTAGTATATTTGCCACATAAAGTCTATTTTTATACATCATCAGACCTCTTTCATTAAAATTGTAGTCTATATTTATGTTTTCAGATACATTCCGAGTCACTTTTTATTTTAAGCTATGATATTCTCTGTATATTTTTATTCTTTCTTCCAATTTATCCTCCAAATCAGTTTTATAATTGCTAATGGAAGCTACAAAACTTGTTACTGCATTTCTACTTAAGGCATCAACCACTTTACTTTCATTCCCTTGATATGTTCAATTTAAAAATCGTACTCGCTAAGGAAAGGTAACCATCTAGCTTTCCTTGTGTTTATATTTTGTTGATCAAACAAATATTTTAGGGTTATGTTATCTGAGATTAGAAAAATTCTTTTACCTATTAGATGATGACTCCACATTTTTAAAGCATGGATTATGGTAGCCAGCTCTAAGTCATAAGTTGCGTGATTCATTTCGTGAGTTTTAACTTCCTTGATTTGTACGCAATTGAATAACCTTCTTGTGTTAGTACTCTACTGAAATCTTTGTTGCATGCATTAGTGCATACAAAAAAATAAATTTGTTTACATCTGATATTTTGAGAATGGATGCACAAGTTAATAAGCCTTTTTAATTTATTAAAGATTTCTTTGCATTTCTGATCCTAAAAGATGTTTATACCTTTTTTCTGTAAGGATGTTATAGGATTGGCAATTTTCAAAAATTCTTTGATAAAATTTCTATAATACCCTGTTATTCCCATAAAATATCGTACATCAGTTACGTCCTTAGGAACATGCTAATCAATTATTTATTTTATTTTATCTGGCTCTACCAATATCCCTTCTTTGGATATTATTGCCCTAAATATTGTGTCTTATCTTTTTAAAATCCACATTTACCAAACTTAGCTTAGAGCTAATGTTCTCTTAAAACTTGTAGTATTATCTGTACGTGTTCATCGTGTTCATGTTTTGTTTTAGAATAGATTCATATGCGATCTATAAAGACGACTACAAATTTGTCTAAGTATTTACTTAGGAAAATATTCATTAAGAACATAAACGTTGCTTGTGCGTTAGTTAGCCCAAAGGGAATAACCACAAATTCATAGTTCCCATATCTAGTTTTGAAACCAGTTTTAAATATATCTTCATCTTCACATATGACTTCGTGATACCAAGATCTTAAGTCGTTCTTTGAAAATATTGTCTCTCCGCATATCTGATCAAATAGGTCATCAATGTGGGGTAGACGATACATATTCTTAATTATCATTTTATTAATTAGATGATAGTCTATACAGAGATGTAAAGTACCGTCTTTGTTTTTAACGAAAATGACCGGTGCTCCCCAAGGGGATACACTTGGTCTTACATAGTTTTTGTCTATTAATTATTGTAATTGTAATTTTAATTCATTCAGATCCAAGATGTCCATTCGATACGGACCCTTCGTGGTACTAATTCAATTTTAAAATCGATATCTCTGTTGGGAGGTAATCCTGGAATTTCTTCCGGGAATACATCTGAAAAATGTTTAGGATCGAAAATATCCTCAAATCCTGGCTTAGCTTCTTTGTAAATTTGTTCATTATTAATTATGTGTATAGCAAAGACTCTACAACCCTTTCTTACAACATTTTTCATCTGTAAGACTGATATTCTTCTAACATATATTTTCCTAGGTATTCTTGTGACAATAATTCTTTCTCCTTCATTATTTAAACAAGTAAATGTTTTCTGAAAACAGTTTAATATCACTTGCGATATTTCTAGCCAATCCATTCCTATTAGGAAATCATATGATTCTAATGGTAATACATTTAACTTGACCCTAGTTTCAAACTTACTCATAAGAAAATTACAATTTTCAACATAATTAACCACCTTTTTTTTAGTTCTTGTAGCTAACTGGATTAGCCATGATTTTTCAAACTTTTTTAAAGATAAGCTGCACTTTTCCACTATGATAGGAGATATATAACTTAAACTAGAACCTGTATCAATCAAGATGGAAATATATTAGTTTTCTATCATACCTTGCACTTCCACCATGGAAGTCTCATGATCCATGTGTCAGTTCTCCATAGCAGCATTTATTCTGGCCATTTTGTTTGCCACATATCATACTTTTTCCACTTGTTGGATAGTGTGTACATTGCTGAAGCTTCCATTCTTGTTCGAAAAATACTTGGAATAATTTGGTCCTTGAAATTCCCATAATTTAACAGGTTCCGTTTGTTCATTATTTTAAACAAAGTTGTTAGGCATATCTGTGCCTCTTGGTGCTGTAGTATTCTATGGTGCTATATTTTTAAAATCAGTTCTTTGATATTTATTCTTAGAGAGATTATGAGATTTATTCCCAAAAATATTATTTGACTTAAACACTCTTCTCTTCTGGTCAAAATGACTTGTCTTTTTAGTCTTCCAGTTAGGTAAACTTTGTCTTTTCTTATTCTGTTTATAACATAAATAATCTTTTCTCATAGCTTCCTCAAGAGTCTTTGGGTTATCAAACTCAATCCTATATTTGAAGAAATTGGGAAGACGACTTAAAAATTATTGTAATTTAGGCTTTTCACCTATTATGTAAGGTACATATCTTAACAGACTTAGAAATTTGATGCTTAACTCTTTGATTGACATTGAACCCAATTTTAAGTCATAGAATTCCTTAGCTCTTTCCTCATAGTATTGTTCAGATAAAGACTTTATTTTAAAATACTTTTTAAAAAATCTATATGTCAAGTATTTATCTTTAATATTTTTTACCCTTTTTATATCTTGCAACCAGATATCATCTTTTCTGGTTAAATTGTAAATAGCCATCTTGGCTTTTAGTTTGTCAGAATAATTGTAAATATGGAAATATTTCTTCATTCATGACAGGCAAACTTCTGCTTCTTCACCTTTCTCTACTTCTTCGTTAAACATGGGAGGAATTGTTTTTTTGAATTCCACATAAATTTCTTCATATAGGGTTTATACTTCCTTTTCCTAGGTTTACGGTCAATTTCACTACTGTCACTTATGTATTTATACCTTCCCATGTGTGACCTTGCATTAACCTCTAAAAAGTATTCACTATCAGAATATTTTGTTTTATTTCCTTTATGTTTTTAGGACATTGTTTCAGAATCAGTTTCATAAACATTTCACTTATCTTTTCCTCTGTTATGCATATTGTCAATTAACATCTAATTAATTTCCAGAATTCTTTCATTATCCATTTTTACAGTTTAAAATTCATCTTTTAACTCTTTAGTTGTTTGTAGTAACTATGAAGGTGTATTATTCAGTTCTACATAAATGTTGTCTAGATTGTTGTGCTAAGAACCATTTTTAGCAGATGCTTCAACACCTTCCATTTTTCTGCAAAATAGTTTTTATATTTCTGTACAAAAGGAAATGTAAACAAAATCAGTACATTTGTTTTTGTTACTTGTATTTGAATGAGCCAATCAGGCCTAGTGTCTAGAAACTCGCTTTGATACCACATGCAATATCCCTTAAAATTCATATATATAAAACAATTTATTTATTGCATGTAACTTTAGAAGTTCCTAGGAAGTAATTCTCAGAGATGTTATATTTCATAATTCTTCTATCATAATTATAATGTCTTATTTACTAACTGTAATATTTATGTGCCTATGTTAGCGTGTATCATTAGTATGATTTCTTTTATGAACTAATGTCAGAATTACGTCATGCATTCTCCTTGACATTATCGTGTGACAATAACTGTCTTAAAGACTCTGTTGAAACTGTTTGTTGTTTTTCTTCAGTTTGGTTCTACCTTTGAACTATTAAAGGGATAGGTCATGGTATTACTTAGTATTTAGGACTAACAAATGTACCTTTGATTTTAGTATTTTCACGTGGATCAGATCGCCCTGACAAAGAAATACTCAAGAACAAGAGTCTAAGATATAAAGGTGCAAGTAATAATGAAAAGGTGGCCCCATTACTTTGGAAATACCTAAACCTTAACCTATATTGGTGTCCATAAAATTACTAAGCCATAACTATAATTAACAAGCAAAGTCCTAAACAAATCCTACTATAAGCCTAGTCTACAAAATGCACTTTGAAATATCTTAGGTTTTATATATGACATAGTGCGAGCAACTCTGGTATACCATAAATTATAGGATTCCAACGGTGGGAATAATCTGTATAATGGTTTGGAAATTTACATTATGAACTATTCTACGATCTACATAAATTTTCGTGTTGAACCAAGAAAGGTACTTAACCCTTACAACAATTCGATGGTTGAATTGAAATGTAAGACAATCATGGTTATGGTGCAAGGAAAAGCACGAGAATGAATTTGTTTCCTTTCGGACCATGTGATTGCAATAAAAAATCCAACTAGTGGAAACAAAGAATTGTGCAAAACCATAGGGGTTTAGTGCACATTGGAGGACACGTCTATCATTTTGGTGGGGATTTGTTTCTTGGTAGAAGTTTTTCTGCTAACGCATTTGTCCTTCTGCTACTTGATCTCACTCTTCCTATGTTTGTAAAATGAGATGGAGGAATTCTAAAATTTTCTCCTTGACATTCTCTAAATCTGACTGAGTGTGATTTCATTGCTGATGGATTCTGCAGTCCTCATTATGGAGGTGATTGGGTTCCTTTGAACACTGAGAAGGTAATTTGTGTGTTCATTATTTTTTTTCTCTTTTGCACAAGTTTTTTAAAGAAAACTATGGTTTAAATCCTATAGTAAGTTATGTGTACAGAACAAATCTCTGCGACGAGGGTGTGGATTGAACAATGGACGAGAAGAACCCCTTATTAACTTGTAAGACTCGTGTCTTTACCTTGCGTGGCTCTGTGGAACCAAAATTTGTCTTATGGTGTGTATGTCGTTGGGATTTCAACACTGTTCCAGTTCACTGATATGAAAGTGATACACTTGCTTTGGTATAATGTAAACTTGATAAAGTGAAAGGATTCATGCATATTTTGTGGAGTCTTAAACGACTATGCCACTTTTGAAATTTATGTTGTAAATACCATTTAGTTATTTTACATATGTTTATACTATAATGATATTTTCTCTTCATTTTGTAAGAACCCATCAGGGTTTTGATACTATAACATCCATTACTTAAATATATAAGCGACTATGTATAATTTCGGCAAAGTGAAAGGGTTTTCACTATCTGTGGAGACTTAATGACTATACCACTTCTTGAAGTAGTGTTAATCTATTTTTGTTTCAATTCTTCTATTGTTTTGAGATTATGATAAGGTTTCTTCTGAAAGAAAATAACCTACAAATGTTTCTGTAATTATTTCTTAATATTTAAGAACTAGTGAGGTTTTTCATGTCTCTATGCTTTCATTTTAACAAACTATAACTTTGTTTATCTAATGCGAGTGTCTGAGTTTTGATAATGGATGTGCTCTAAAATTAAATTTCAGTCTTATTTACAGTTTGTGGTATAATTTGGAAAACAATAAGGTCGTGAGGCTATTACCGCTGATATATGTTTTGGGGCTAAAAATCCGCTGTCGCATCTTTGTTACTGGTTTTGATAGTAAATTAGTTACATCATTGAAAATACCCGTGAGGGTTTATATAACTCCTTGTTTCTTTAAAAAACCGGATGTTGTGTTTATAAGTTGCAATTTGTTTTGTATATCAAACCTCCATTCGGTTACAATATTGTAATGCTATTAAATGGTGAATCCATGAAGTAACTTTAAAGGAGATTGATATTCTTAAAAGTACACAAATATGTTTTATTGTTCATAGTTAATCTACAAACTCTAGAGTTTCGGCCATGAAGTCCTTACACTGTAAGGTAAACTTTTGAGATGAGAGTCAGGCCTCTGTTAGATTTAAACACTATTTAGACGGATCTCTTGTAAGGTTTTTTAGAGAGACTTCATGAGGTCTTATATAACTCCTTGCGTAATACTTGTTTAGTTATAAATTTGCAGAAAAGGGATAATCACTACATCAAATTTCTTCTTAGTTTGATTTCATTATAGTTTGTAGACTATACTGTCTGTAAAATACCTCATATACCTCAATGCCATTATGGATGAAAAGGGGTAAAATTTTCGTTTGTCATTACTACAAAATGAGTCAATCATGTTAATGGAAGGTTTGACATGGCATTTCAATGAAGCATTTCTAACAAAAACAATGAGGTCAAAACTACACGCATGGTAAAACAATCATTTGACAAATCACATCCATCCTCTTCTACGGAAACCAAACATGCAATTTGAAAACCAATTTACTAAGTCTGGTATTGATAACATAAAACAAACTGTAACAAACCTATACATTGAATACTGAAAGATATTTATCTAGGGTCCCTTCGAACCTTCGAGTGGTTTCCCTTAGAGAATGTGAGTGATAATAACACAGGTGATTTTGTGTAAAATAATCATCAAGGTAATAGCCCAAATATAGACAACTTACTACAACCTATGTGTTATAAGTCTAGCGCATTAAGGTCTACTACTACAATCATTCCTATGGTCTACATTATTATATTACTTAAAGTCGTAGGCGAGTATCTACCCTTTTATTCTGTCTGATCCCGTACAACATATTATAACCATGTAATGAAGACCTTCTTTGTAGTTAAAACTATACAACTTGTAACATCATACTTCAATGATTTACAGTATCATTTCATGACTCATCAATTTATTTTTATCACTTAACACTTTATTATCATAATAAATTCCAATACATTGTGTCACAAACCCATTATCGCAAGAGCAAAAACTTTTTGGAGGGACAATCGTCATTGACATTTGCGAATGGTAATGTAACAGCCCCAAAACTTAAATTCTTAAATAGTACTATAAAAATTAGAATTTAAACGACCAGTACCTTCGTTACAACCACACACACTATCGTTCCTTTAGAGTCTAATCTTCTATCAAGATGCGCCTACAATCTTGTTAATTATTCAAGATTCACACATATATCAATCACTTGAGCTATGGGAGAGTCTTTTGCATTATCATCTTTCTTTAGATTAATAGTTTTCTAAAGAAGGCCTTACCTTGAAATCACAATGAAATACATCTCAATTGTGCTACAATTACTGATCTTAATAACAACATAAAATTTTTTGTCTAAAATTTGATCTCAATAGAGAATTATTTCTATGCATCTTTCGATTATCAATTGAATACATACTTCCATTTTATTCAACCATTTTGCAGCATTCGTTGACCTACGACTAACAAATGGGACTCTTAAGTGATTAATTCCACTTATTTCAATAATTTGATCTTTATCCATAAGATATAAATATATCTTATCACCACTTTAAGCGTAAGATACTTTGTTTTGATCTCAAAAGGCTAACCATTTTAATATCAACCCAAGCAAGCATAAAAGGCTTCCGTCAACAATATATCTGTAATTCCAATACATTAACATTTATAACTTATCAATTGAATACATACTTTAGTTTTCTTTAACCATATTTCAGCATTCATTGACCTGCGATTAACAAATGGGACTCTTAACTGATTAATTCCACTTATTTCAATGGTTGATATTTATCCATAAGATATATATATATCTTACCTTCACTTTAAGCAAAAGATACTTTGTTTTAATTTCAAAAGGCTAACCATTTAGTATCAACCAAAGCAAACATAAGAATTGATTCATTTCAGTCAACAATATATCAGTCATCCTAATGTAATTCCAATACATTAACATTTATAACTTTACGGGGTAGGGTAAAAACATCTTAGAGTGTCCTTTAAAACAAGTCTAGTGTGCGGACAATGAAACCATAAATTTCTTGATTATCCTTTTAAAATAATTGATTCATTTCTCAAAACAGCGTGATCGGTGTACACATTGAATATACAAGGACATTAAAAACATTGAGACACAAAAACAGAAGAAACCAAGAGAAACTCCAATGTATGTGGTTCACCCAATCCATGGGTTACGTCCACCAAACAGTCATGTCTTGTGACATTTATTTTTATTTAAAAAAAAAATTACAATTCCACAACACCTCGTTGCCAATACTTCTTATTAGTTCTCCTCAGAGACTCTCTCTCTCTCTTGCCAGAAATAATTGCTCAACTAACCACTACTACTGCCCAAACAAGAGCTTCATATAATATAAAATAATTTCTACCTGTATCCTTACAAGTTTACTGCTACACAACTACACTTCCCCTATTTGCAACACTGGTACAAAATAGATTTGAGATCGAAATAATATTATGTCAGAATTAAGGGTAAGTACCCAATGGGTTTCCTCAGGATGTTTATTTCATAAAGATGGATTTTGTGCATAAACTTAAAGAACAACAGGCTATTGGTTAGATTAAAGGTTGACAATCTTATATTCTATCTGGAAATCGACTACCAGGTAACAAGATTACTAATCCAAATTTCTATGCAATTTACTGTTTGATTGCAAACTGCCTGGATTCTATTGCATTTCTTTATTTCTACAGGATGCACTATACCAGTAAGCATACAGGCTGCACTACCTACCCCCTTCCTTCTAGAACCAGATTTAACATATGCGTTCTGCATAAGGAGAGCCTTGGGTTGATTCACCTTGCTCTAGTAACGTAGCGTTATCAATCGATTTGCAAATGGGCACCCACATATGGTGAATAAGTATTCCTTATGCAGCCCGCTCTCCCGATCAGATAATAGTTGAAAAACAATAAGAGATAGGCTAGGTTCGGTCTGCTACTCCAGTCCTAAAGAATCAAAAAGAAAACCACCTCGGCAATAAAGGAAGGAGCTCTAATGTAATGATCCGCAACCAACAGAACTTGGATTTGTTTATGAATATTAAATAGCAGGCATATATTTTGATTTCAACCATAATAAATAAAACAAAACAGTTTCCATGGATAACCCAAATCGCAGTCATACAACACTCTACTAGTTATGCTAGTGTTGGGAAACGATGTAGTAGAAAACTAGATTTAAAATGTGCACAAAGATACAACCCCTCCCAACAAGAATCCATTAATATGCACAGGCTTAACTCTTGGAAGATACAACTCACAAAAAATAGGCAGAGGCATAAATCGAAACTCTCCATTAGAGATTTGAATCGACTCAACTCTCACAGAGAAAGAAAAATCGTAAATCATGCACTTCGGTTAAATCACAGACTTTTTTTAAACTACATCACAGTTTATACTTGAAAAATTGACCAAGTTTTAATAAATACACATTCTGGAGCCAGGAGTTGCATACCTCATACTACTCGCTGCATGCTTATTGATGTTGCACCAGAGTCCAGTCCATAATGAAACTTTGGAGCAATTGGCACACGTAGGGAGGATGGTAATTCTTGATGAGAGCCATCACCTTCTGGATTTTTCCTCTCCACAGTAGCTAGCAGTGGCACCCGCAACATCCCGTTTCACCAAAAAATGGCCTCCATGTATCCCCCGTTCTCTTTCCTCTTAAACTAAGAAAAATCCTTCTCCTTGTACCGCGGGGATTCTTCTTTCCCTAAACACCGAGCTCTTTCCCCCTTTAAGAGCACTATGCTTCCATAAATCATGGCGGTAGATCTTCCATTGATTTTTTTCCGTGGTAGGTCACCCTTAACTCTCATCGTGGCATCCGAAGAGATACTTAAAATAACTTATCGTGGAAGTTGCCGCTCTGGAAGAGATTTCAATTGGGTTCTAATTAGCAGATTCCACAATAGAGATGTTTCTGTTATGTGATTAATCAAGATAAGATCTTGTTTAATACTAAAGGTATACCCCCTTTTTATAAGGCCTTCTCTTAAGCGAGTTGTGAAATACCATCATGGTTGCCTGACATAACTCAATTGATAAAAAAAAAAAAATTCAAGAAAGGCGATCCTTGTCAAAGATATGTTTTGAGCGTGAAACCTTAGCAAAACAACTAGTGTTCTATGAGGTATGCTAAATATGAACTCCTCTTTTCTATTTTAAGAGGGCTACATCACATAGCCCTTAATCCCTAGGTTGTTCCTATTTTAAATCACGGCTAGGGTTATCGTCTCTATCAAGGATTTTTTTTTTATTCATTTGCACATGTAATATCCCTCTCATATGCCCTCAAATATTTTGTAATTTCACATATTAATGTACTTGTCTCGGTGAGGAGCTCAAGGCCAAGGCCCCACCAAGACAACACCTTGTGGCTTATAAAAATTAACAACCTAAGTGAAAATACTTAGAAGATGAAAATGCAAGGACACAACTTAAATATAAGGGCTAACTAAACCCACCATGGGTAAAAAAAAACTTATCCCAACTCAAGACGCCTTAGCAAAATACTCAATCCTAGTAACCTAGACGAGAGGGTTGAGGGGGTTAAAGAAAGAACCAAGGAGAAAACAATTCCAAAGAATTAGAGACATATATATATGAATAGGATAAACAAAGGTATGATATATAGAAGAGAATATATTTATATGAAATGAATTATATAGTGAGAAAATGGGAACATGTTATATTCTTATGCTTAGGGAAACACTATATAATAGTAAAGAAATATATATATATATATATATATATATATATATATATATATATATGTATGTATGTATATATATATAACCTAGGCAATTGCTTGCACATATATGTACCTTATTACATATGGATAATCGTTATAAGAATGAATACCCACATTAAATGGAGTATGATTCTATCCTCTGTATTAGCCATGAGTTTAGGAGTTGTTACAGGATATTTAGTCACCGACTAACATATCTTATAATCATCTTTAAGTTTCCTTTGATTATGGAAAAGACAATAATAGTGGAAACAGTTATTAGATTTAGGAAGGCCTTTAATTACTTCCCACAAGTTGTGTTAAGAGACGTTGAACCAACAGTTTTTAATTTGCCTAGACAAGCCCAACACTGATGGAGGAGGCAATTTAGGGCATGCATAGGCACTGATAGAGGGGGAGAACGCAGGCCACTACCAGCAATCCCTTCGATCTATAAAGATCCGTAGTAAATCGACTGTGGGAAAGAAAGGAAAGGAAAAAAAAACAACCTCTGCTTTTTGTTTTGGGGAAGGGATTTCCTTGAGAGAAGAGAAAATCGGGGATTCTGGGGAACTGCTAATGCATCATCTCAAAATAGGTTGGGTAGCCATGGTAATCTGAACTAAAGAAAAACTTTGGTCTATGTTTGATGATCAAGACTATTTCGGGAGAGAGAAACACTTTTCAGGAAATCATTAGGCGTGCCGAGGTATGTGTGTGAAGAGCGAGCTATTCCTTCTGAGGAATATCCTCTGCATTTTCCTATAAACAATGAGCCATGTATTTTCTGGACGGGAGCGCTAGGTTTAGAAGAGGAAGGACCTCTCGCCTAACCTCTGTATTTCAATAGATGATCACTGTGTCTCTTGGGAAAGTTCCCTGCCATGCGATTTGGGAAGGATCCGGTGATGTTGGTTTGTGCTGGAGGCTTTGAGTCCGAGATAGAATGGCGCACCCAGCATGGTCTAGGTTTCGATTCTATCTCCATTAGAAGATTAGGGAAGAAGAAGGATGCATCCTCATCAGAAAATGGTATGCTTCATCCTTTTTGGGAACTTTCCTTGATATGCATTTTCTGTTGGGTATAGTGTGTTCATTTAAAGAAAAGAAAAAAGAACCCATCCTCGATTTTACTATAATTGCTATGTTTTTTTGGGTCGAGGCAATGATCCACGTTATGTCTCTTGTCCATGATTTGACTGGAGAATAGGGTCATCATTTTAAATCTATTGCTGGAGTATGAAATTATATATATATATATATATATATATATATATATACATATCAATAATGTTTACTGAGCAACTTATAGAATTCTGATTCTATAAGATTTGAGTCCACGAATCTGAATCTATCCCGATCATGCCTGTGGATCTGTATTAAGGCTGTGTATTTTTTTTGGTTGTGCCCTTTGCCTTTTCATATTTCAACAATATCATTCTAAGGAATCTATGTTGTTTGGTCCCTTATCCAGACTAGAAGGGATCATCCACTCAAATAACCCTTACAGGTTGTATGTTTGAACAATCAGAAAGGTTTAAACATGTTGGCTCTTGTTTTAACAACCTACAGTTTTTCCGCAGGAGATCACTCCATTTGTTGGGAAGTAGGGCATCCTTTTCCTGTTGTTTTGATATGATCTCATGATTATAGTAAATAGCAATTTATTTAAGTGTGATAAAAGGATATTGAGCTCTTTTCTTGAAAACTAATTCTTAATTTTTAGGGGAAAATCATGTTATGAATTTAGGTAATAATTAAAATTGTTGTAGTAAATTCAAAAGTTCACCATGTGCCCAAAAAGGGGCTATTAATAATTTCTTCTACGAGCTGATTATAAGGGTCCTAAAAGAGGGCTGTCGAGTTACATGGGTCTCTCTGCGAAGAGCCTTAAGGTAAGATAAAAACTGGCCATGGATGTGCCGGGGCATTGTAATTACTCTCTTCGCTAAAAGCAATAAAATGAATAACAAATTGGTGGATGTAGCCTCATGGACGAGGTGAACCACGTGAATATGGTTGTCTCATTCTTGTATTATTATGTTGTCCATGCTTATTTTCTTTTACATGATGATGTTGTTATGAATGCAATATAAATGCTTTAATTGTTGAGAAGATTACTAAACTTTTTATTTTGCAGACTTCTTAAATGGTTTGTAGCTTTAAGGTATTAGGGGTAGTTTACAGCACATGTATAACGATTATAGTTTGTACTCATCAAAGTAAGGCACTCCCGTTAAAGTACCATCAATACCCTTTTTGGAGAATTAATCTTGTAGGAAGCGTTTCACCTTCAATTAATTTTAAGGTGATTATTCTATATATATATGTATATAGATATACCTAATATGAAGCAAGAGCTACCTAAAATGAGTTCAAGGGGGAACCCCCTCAGTACATGATGCCCTTAAAGCGAAACAGGTAGAATTACCCTTAAGGACCAGAACGTAAGTTAGTCTACTTAGGCTTACTTCGACCTAGGAGGACACTTAAGACCTTATGCTGATTAAGGAATATGTTTTACTCTTCTTCCAATTCTCAAAAACCCATACACCATTTAACCTTCCCTAGTGGATTTAGGTGCTTGTTGTTATGTCAAGGTCACAAGTCTCCCCATTATATAATTTAGGAAATCACATCACCTAACATACAAGGTTCTGCTGGTGGGGCCTTGTCCTTGAGATCCTCACCAATGAACAGATACATTCAGAATTACAAAAATATTCAAAGGCAGTTTTAGGAGGGACATTACATCCTTCCCCCCTTAAGATAACACCGTCCTCAGTGTTCCAACGTTTTCTTTGACCAACTTTCCTTCTTCTATTTTGTCATCTTTTCTTCTTTTCATTTCTTCGTTCTGAACCCCGGAGATCTTTCGGTACTTCTCAAGTCCCTATCGTTCAAGACCTGTAATTCCCTACAACAAGTTTGGGTCTAGCCCAATTTTCTCGAGTAATTCATGTCAAAATTATATTTCAATCTTAAACATAAGTCATTTTAACCATCTGCAATTTTCTATTTTTCATTGCTATCATAATACCTGATTATTTTCATAATGCAATTTATTCATCAATAAAACATAATTACTCCCCTTTGGGTGTTGGTTTTATCTCAAATCTTTGGATATCTCTGTCATCCTCGACCTGAGGAAATCCTTTGTTCACATTACACTCAAAGCATGTAACTATCTTATTACTGGGGAATTTGTTTAACACCCCTTTTTCATTTTATGTTTTCCAAACTCCCTTGAATTCTTTTTTCCATTCTCGTGTGGACTTACAACAAGTTCTGAGGTTACTCTCCCTTTTAACCCCTAGTTAAAAGTTTTCTCCTCAGCGACATCAAACATCGTCCTGTCTTCCAGATGTCCAGCTTTGCCTAGGTCTTTTGCCACACCATATGCCTAACACCAATGTGCTCACACGACAATCGCTTTCCTAACACCATTGTGCTCCTGCGGCATATATGCCTAACACCAATGTGCTCACGTGACAATCACTTGCGTAACACCATGGCGCTCCTGCAACTTTCAAATTTTCCTTGTTTGTATATAGTATAAAATTTTAAATTTCACTATTTGTAATGCACACTCCTTGGTGCTTCATATGACTTTACTGTCGTTGTATTGACTAATGACATTAGCCTCATGGTTAATTCCCATCTATCTATAAACATAATTTTTCATTTATTTTAATCAACATTTCTTAAGTTGTAGTTATTGTACCCTTACCATCATTCCTGGTACATACAATCTCATAATTCATTCAGAATAAACCACCACTTATTTATAAGTGGATTCAGAATCCATTTCTTACGTTGATTGTGAGATGGTAAGAATCATCATAAAGCTCCTGCAAAATTGGTCCATAACGTTATACATCGTGCATTCACTTATCATTTTCAAATGTTACTAGCAATTTCCCAACACTCGGACTTTAGATCTGCAATTCGATCATTCAGGCCTAGATTTTAAATATCAAAACTATAATGATTTTAAAGTAAAGATCTTACTCTATCCTTTGACATAACAAAATGACTCAGTTAACAAAATAATTCAGAGACAATATTTTCCCTTTTGATCCGTTCAACTAGATCACGTGTTAAGAATATGCATCATATAATTTCCATCAAAATTTTGTTAGATATACCCCAACCCCAAATCAATGCATTACAGAGATTGGGAATCAACCAATATTGGTCCAAAGCATATAATTCATAACTAAAATGTGGTATCAAATTTGTACACTATGATCCAAAAGGAATTTTCAAGCATTGAATCTAGATATGACTTAAATGGAAGGAAATCAAACAATTATGTGTATCAATACATATGCAAATATTGTAAAGCATTATTAACAACTGACCAATCATATTGATCTAGTCACAACAGTGGGTAAGTCATTTAAAATTTTATTTATACCTGTCAGCTTTTCCCCTGCAACTCTAAAGGTGAGTACGAGTGACAACTACACACATACAACAGATTTATGTAGGAAATGCTACAAAATTTTGATTCCTCAAGTGTGGTTTAAGATAGCCAATAATTCGTGCATCTGCACCATCCACAAGGTTGATCGATCCCAAATCGATCACGGTTTATTTTTTTTGAGGAAATTCAAGGCATAGACAATATTCTCATTTGGATATCATACTCATAGGCCTTTGTGTCAACTAGGACATTAGTATGTAGAGTATAGCATGTTTAATCAATGCAGATCTATACTATATTCTTACATCAGATCTGCTCACAATTTAGACATGTGACAATAAATTGAAAAAACAAATGTCAAATTTTTTATGTACAAAAATAAACATAAAAAGAACTACCTTTAGAGAGGCAGTTGCAAGTTTTGTAGCACCAATTTTATTTTATTTTTCCTTCGGTCAAACAGAAAAAGTGTATGAATATGATCTCTAGTAGGGAGTTTCAAATTTGTTTCCCAATAGCCAATTGTACAACATTTACACAATTTCCTAAAATTACTTTGTTGTTTTGAGAATCCAAATAACAGAACCAAATGTCATGTGAACCCCCTTTTTGTTGTCTTTAATACATAAAGAAACAAGAGGGTCCCAAAATTAGTCTAGAAAACCATCCTGTTAGACTGATTGTAGAAATATTTCATGGTTAATATGATCACCTGACAATTTTAACGAAAAATGTAAATACAAAATTTAAGCAGACGTGGCGCTTCTGACTACATTAGTCCTATATCCCTTAAGTTCTACTTGCGTCTTCCAAATAGGATAAAGTTGGAGCAAGTAAACCTTGACAGTTAGTTAAAATATGAGTTCATAGATACCTTTTGTAGTTTCCCTTAATTACATAAGATTCATGTAAGTTTCAAAAAGTTGTAACTATTTTAGTCTGACATGATGCACAATTCCACATATTTAAGCAGAACTATACATATATTCCAACAGAATACCCTACTGCAGAATGACTTATTCAAGTTTCAAATATTGTTGGGAAAATGTTTGGTCCAATTTTCAATACCTTACCATAGGAATGGGTCATGAGCCATTTGGTTTTGACAAAAGAACTACTTTTGTTATACCTTCTTCCATGATGTTCATTTGATCCTCTTCGTTACCTCCTTCGATATTTGGAGGCTCACTCGGACAACTCTTTCCCCTCGTTCATTAGTGTCATGCATCCACAAATAAAAACAATCGATTGGTTAGAGCTATACATATTCATGCTTCCTAACTACATGTTGAACCCAAATAGGCCATAGTGCTATCACTTTGGCTCTGATACCATATGTGGAATACCTCATATACCTCAATGCCATTATGGATGAAAAGGGGTAAAATTTTCATTTGTCATTACTACAAAATGAGTCAATCATGTTAATGGAAGGTTTTACATGGAATTTCAATGAAGCATGTCTAACAAAAATGATGAGGTCAAAACTACACGCATGGTAAAGCAATCATTTGACAAATCACATCCATCCTCTTCTACGAAAACCAAACATGCAATTTGAAAACCAATTTAATAAGTCTGCTATTGATAACATAAAACAAACTGTAACAAACCTATACATTGAATACTGAAAGATATTTATCTAGGGTCCCTTCGAAACTTCAAGTGGTTTCCCTTGGAGAATGTGAGTGATAATAACACAAGTGATTTTCTGTAAAATAATCATCAAGGTAATAGCCCAAATATAGACAACTTACTACAACCTACGTGTTATAAGTCTAGCGCATTAAGGTCTACTCCTGCAATCATTCCTATGGTCTACATTATTATATTACTTAAAGTCGCAGGCGAGTATCTACCCTTTTATTCCGTTCGATCCCGTACAACATATTATAACCATGTAATGAAGACCTTCTTCGTATTTAAAACTCTACAACTTGTAACATCATACTTCAACGATTTACAGTATCATTTCATGACTCATCAATTTATTTTTATCACTTAACACTTTATTATCATAATAAATTCCAATACATTGTGTCACAAACCCATTATCGCAAGAGAAAAAACTTTTGGAGGGACAATCGTCATTGACATTTGCGAATGGTAATGTAACAGCCCCAAAACTTAAATTCTTAAATATTACTATAAAAATTAGAATTTAAACAACCAGTACCTTCGTTACAACCACACACACTGTCGTTCCTTTAGAGTCTAATCTTCTATCAAGACGCACCTACAATATTGTTAATTATTCAGGACTCACACATATATGAATCACTTGAGCTATGAGAGAGTCTTTTGCATTATCATCTTTCTTTAGATTAATAGTTTTCTAAAGAAGGACTTACCTTGAAATCACAATGAAATACATCTCAATTGTGCTACAATTACTAATCTTAATAACAACATAAACTTTTTGGTCTAAAAGTTGATCTCAATAGAGAATTATTTCTATGCATCTTTCGATTATCAATTGAATACATACTTCAGTTTTATTCAACCATTTTTCAGCATTCGTTGACCTACGACTAACAAATGGGACTCTTAAGTGATTAATTCCACTTATTTCAACGATTTGATCTTTAACCATAAGATATATATATATATATCTTATCACCACTTTAAGCATAAGATACTTTTTTTTGATCTCAAAAGGCTAACCATTTTAATATCAACCCAAGAAAACATAAAAGGCTTCCGTCAACAATATATCTGTAATTCCAATACATTAACATTTATAACTTATCAATTGAATACATACTTTAGTTTTCTTTAACCATATTTCAGCATTCATTGACCTGCGATTAACAAATGGGACTCTTAAGTGATTAATTCCACTTATTTCAATGGTTGATCTTTATCCGTAAGATATATATATATCTTACCGTCACTTTAAGCAAAAGATACTTTGTTTTAATTTCAAAAGTCTAACCATTTTAGTATCAACCAAAGCAAACATAAGAGGATTCAGTCAACAATATATTAGTCATACTAATGTAATTCCAATACATTAACATTTATAACTTTACGAGGTAGGGTAAAAACATTTTAGAGTGTCCTTTAAAACAAATCTAGTGTGCGGACAAAGAAATCATAAATTTCTTGATTATCCTTTTAAAATAATTGATTCATTTCTCAAAACAGCGTGATCAGTGTACAAATTGAATATACAAGGACATTAAAAACATCGAGACACAAAAAATAGAAGAAAACAAGAGAAAATCCAATATACGTGGTTCACCCAATCCATGGGTTACGTCCACCAAAGGGTCACGTTCTGTGACATTTATTTTTATTTTAAAAAAAATTTACAATTTCGCAACACCTCATTTCCAATACTTCTTATTAGTTCTCCTCAGAGACTCTCTCTCTCTTGCCAGAAATAATTGTTCAACTAACCACTACTACTGTCCAGACAAGAGCTTCGTATAATATAAAATAATTTCTACCTGTATCCTTACAAGTTTACTGCTATGCAGCTACACTTCCGCTATTTGCAACACTGGTACAAAATAGGTTTGATATTGAAATAATATTATGTCAGAATTAAGGGTAAGTACCCAATGGGTTTCCTTAGGATGTGTATTTCAGAAAGATGGCTTTTGTGCATAAACTTAAAGAACAACAAGCTATTGGTTAGATTAAATGTTGACAATCTTATATTCTGTTTGGAAATCAACTACCAGGTAACAAGATTACTGACCCAAATTTTTATGTAGTTTGTTGTGTGATTGCAAACTACCTGGATTCTATTTCATTTCTTTCTTGCTATAGGATGCACTATACCGGTAAGCATACAGGCTGCACTACCTACCCACTTCCTTCTAGAACCAGATTTAACATATGTGTTCTGTATAAGGAGAGCCTTCGGTTCATTCACCTTGCTCTAGTAACGTAGCGTTATCAATCAATTTGCAAATGGTTGGCCACATATGGTGAATAAGTATTCCTTATGCAGCCTGCTTTCTCGATCATATAATAGTTGAAAAATAATAAGAGACAGGCTAGGTTCGGTCTACTACTCCAGTTCTAAAGAATAAAAAATAAAACCACCTTGGCAATAAAGGAAGGAGCTCTAATGTAATGATCCACAACCAACAAAACTTGGATTTGTTTATGAAGATTAAATAGCAGGAAGATATTTCGATTTCAACCATAATAAATAAAACAAAATAGTTTCCACGGATAACCCAAATCACAGTCATACAACAGTCTACTAGTTACGCTAGTGTTGGGAAACAATGTAGCAGGAAACTAGATTTAAAACGTGCACAAAGATACAACCCCTCCCTACAAGACTCCATTAACATGCACAGGATTAACTCGTGGCAGATACAACTCATAAAAAATAGGCAGAGGCATAAATCGAAACCCTCCATTAGAGATTTGAATCGACTCAACTCTCACAGAGAAAGAAAAATCCTTCTCCTTGTACCGCGGGGATTCTTCTTTCCCTAAACGCCAAGCTGTTCCCCCCTTAAAGAGCGCTATGCTTCCATAAATAATGGTGGTAGATCTGCCATTGATTTTTTCCGTGGAAGGTCACCCTTAACTCTCATCGTGGCATCCGAAGAGATACTTAAAATAACTTATCGTGGAAGTTTCCACTCTGGAAGAGATTTCAATTGGATTCTAATTAGCAGATTCCACAATAGAGATGTTTTTGTTATGTGATTAATCAAGATAAGATCTTGTTTAATACTAAAGGTATACCCCCTTTTTATAAGGCCTTCTCTTAAGTGAGTTGTAAAATACCATCATGGTGGCTTGACATAACTCAATTGATAAAAAAATAATTTCAAGAAAGGCGATCCTTGTCAAATATATGTTTTGAGCGTGAATCCTTAGAAAAACAACTAGGGTTCTATGAGGTATGCTAAATATGACCTCCTATTTTATGTTTTAGGAGGACGACATCACATAGACCTTAAGCCCTAGGTTGTTCCTCTTTTAAATCACGGCTAGGGTAACCATCTCTATCAAGGATTTTTTTTTATTCGTTTGCACATGTATAACGATTATATTTTGTACTCATTAAAGTAAGCCACTCTCGTTAAAGTACCATCAATACCCTTTTTGGAGAATTAACCTTGTAGGAAGCGTTTCACCTTCAATTAATTTTAAGGTGATTATTCTATATATATATGTATATAGATATACCTAATATGAAGCAAGAGCTACCTAAAATGAGTTCAAGGGGGAACCCCTTCGACACATGATGCCCTTAAGGCAAAAAAGGTAGAATTATCCTTAAGGACTAGAAGGTGAGTTAGTTTACTTAGGCTTACTTCGACCTAGGACGACACTTAATAACTTATGCTGATTAAGGAATATTTTTTACTCTTCTTCCAATTCTCAAAGACCCGTACACCATTTAACCTTCCCTAGTGGATTTAGGTGCTTGTTGTTATGTCAAGGTTGCAAGTCTCCCCATTCTATAATTTAGGAAATCACATCACCTAACATACAAGGTTCTACTAGTGGGGCCTTGGCCTTGAGCTCCTCACCAGTGAACAGATACATTCAGAATTACAAAAATATTCAGAGGCAGTTTTAGGAGGGACATTACAGCGTCATTCTATTACTTTTTATAGTTATTGTAATATCCCAAATTTTGGACCTAACACTTATAGGAATAATCCTATTGAGTAAGATGTTATCTTGATGTTTTATATACTGGGTCGAAGACCCCATTGCATATGAACATGATGATTTGTTTTATATATTGGGCATAAGCCAATTGTTGATTATATATATATATATATATATATATATATATATATATATATGCTTGTTTGTGTTGGTCATCGAACCTAAAGCAAATGATTGATGAGATGTTTTGTGTTGAGTGAGGAGCTCTGGATCACATGAGTGATTGATGTTTGTGTTGAGCGAGAAGCTATAGAGCACATGAGTATTATATTTGTGTTGAGCATGAAGCTCTGGAGGACATGAAAATTAAATTTGGAAGTGTTGGGCATAATCCCTCGATCCTTCCATGTTGATGTTGAGCATAAGCTCTAGAACATCTGATACTTGGCCATTGTATCCCTAGGTGTATCGTACAAGTACATCCTAGCATTAGTGTTGAGCAAAGAGCTCTAGAATTGCACTAAGTTTGTAACTCCCTATTTTTAGCATTGAGTATGGGATCTGGTAAGCGGTAGGAGTTACTAAAAAAATTTAATGATTCCCAAGTGAAAATGACTCAAGAAAAATATTGATCTCGTCTGATTTATTTATAAGTGATTAAATGAAATTTTGTATTTTTGTATTCTCATCAAGTATTGAAGAGCTACCATGTTATACGAGGGAATCCAACATGCAAGGATGTTTAGAGTTGCCTAGCCTAGTAGACCTAACCATATACTTGATGACCTTAATGAATAAAGTGTCGTAAGTCTAAGAATCACAATATGTGATACCCCAAGACAAATGTTATGTTATTATGTATTTTATACATGGTATGTATAAAGAATAAATATAGTAATAGTATTAATAATGTGAGAGAGGAGGAAAAGTTCCATCTATTACTATTATTACTAAGATAAAAATTAAATAATATAATACCTATAAAACTCAATTTAGGAACTAGATAAAAGTTTCTAAGTTAAATATTAAAAGTACTAAATTAAATACAAAGGGTTAAATCAAGAAATGAAACAATTCTTTATTTAACTGCCCCTTTGAATAAAAAGTCTGTCTATAAAGTCCCAAGACTAAGAGAGGCTTGGGGAATCTCATCATATCTTTTTGGGAGGAATTATTTTGCGTATTCTCAAGAGAGATTTCTTGGAGGATAGCTTTCCCTAAGAGGAAGAAGGAGAACTGATCCAGACCTGATATACAATCTAGGGCAGCCTCACCTTAGGAGATCTAAGATACTTGCATGTTGGAACCAACTCGGAGGGGATCCTGATTTAAACCAGGAATGGTTCCAGGGCATGGTTGGGTGGAACATGGTAGTTACCAAGTGGTTTATTCATCTAATACAGAGGTAAGATCTACCCATGAATTGTTTAATACTCGTTAATTGAGAGTGCAGGTTTCAGCCATTAAAGGAGATTCAAATATTTAGGTATGAGGTTTTGGACTGCCTATTTAATTTCCTATAATAAACTGCTGGCTAGATTATACCAGGGTTTATATTATATGTTCTAACCCTAGATGTTTCATTTTTCTATGTTAATATTCCTTTAAGGGTTTACATTCTCAATTATAAACCCTAGGCTGAAAATGTATTCTCTATGCTCGAATTATCTAAGGGTTTGTTTCATTTAGGTTTATCTTTACAAATTAATTCTCATTTAAATATTTATCAGGGGTGTTGCACTGTTAGTTTATTTCTGGTCTATCTTGGATGCTTAAACTGTGTGTTCCTACAAACTAGGTATTCTTTTAATATTAGGTACACAGTTGTTCATTGACATATATACTCTACTGACATATTTCATATTGTCAGTAGAGGCATATTATATTTAAAAATAAGGCTAGTTCAGATCTAGGTTTCTATTATATTCATACACTATAGTAAATTTATTAAAAGAACCTACTAAGGTATCATATATATACATATAAATATATTAACAGGTATGGAAATGAATTATATGTCTAATCTATCAAAAATATAATTACATATAAGACTAACATTTAAACATCATATACTAGAGCTAGGATAAGAACCAACTCAAACCTTTTAAGGCCTGTATAATTAAAACTATGCCATTAACCAAATCAATTCCCATTAAAAACTAAACATTATCATAGACAATAAATTTTTTAACATTATGAAGCAATAGCTTAAATAACAAATTCCAAACCTATCTTATTAAAATCCACATGAACAAAAATCGCATGTCATAATATTACCTACAACAACATGTAATAATAACTAAAGTATCCTATAAGTGTTAATTTACAAACTATATAATTAAACAAGAGATCCTAGGATCAAATCCTATAGACACCCAAATGCCAAGTCGCATACCAGAAAATATGATGCCCATTATATTAAGAACCATAAAACCATTAATACATAGTAAACAATTTATAATAAAATCACATAATTATACACAAAATTGTAGGATCGAATCATGTGGGTACTAATCCCCAAATTACAACCATTACAAATAGTAAAACCCTCATAATATACAATGACCAAGATTTGAATCATGTAGAGTCCTTCAACAATTTATAAAGCCACGCAATACACACTTGTATGCGGGCTATAGACAATAACCAAAATATTACATAGAGGTTGTGAGACCCTTACCTTCACTTACATTGTAATCTATGGCCTTGGCCCCATTAAATAATCAATAGAAAACTAAAAAAATCTAACTATTTCAATGCTTAACCCTGTCAACAAAAACAACCTACAACAGAGTTTTCCCACCCTCGGTGTTCTCCACATTTTTGTATTAATACACATCAAATAATAACACAACAAGTATGCACCCATATAAGCTATCGCAGCTATGATGGTGAGTGCCAACGCCATTCATGACATGGCCTCAAAACCCATCATTGTTAACTATTTGGTCATTCACCTAACTAATATAACCAATGAAGGCGAATGCCATATAAAACACATATATTTTAACCACGAAATCAAAATGTATAGATGTAATGACATCAATGCCGCATGCATGTATATACAGTATTATAAATCCATAATCAAGTGTATAGAGTCGGTTCCATTGGCCATGGCACAATTGCAATAAATGGTGCTTCTGTGGCTTTATAATAAAACAAAACACGATTTACAAATTTACACACAGAGTATGTCAAACGTAAAAGGCTCTCTTCGCTACTAGCAGCACTATAAAAATTACAAGTCCTAATCAATCTAAACTCAGGACTGAAGGAAAATCGAAAACCCCATAAAAAATCCCAAGTCCATCACTGCACCAACTGTAGAGTCCTTCTGGACAGAGTCAAAACCACAAAACCCAAATGTATACATAACAAGACTAGACTCAAGCATTTTCTTTCATCCATCAATGATTAACAACTCAGGAATGACCATGAAGCGAAGACAGGAAAGTAAATGTTTGTGCATCAGGATTACCATAATGGTATGGCATTGTTTATGGCCTTTCCCTCAAGCGACGAACCATGTTTCTCTTCGTCTCCCCTAGCACCTACTAAAACACCATAAATACCACGATGAGAAGTATGAAGTCCTGAGCGAATAACCAACAAAAAACAATGCTTCGAAAACCAAATTAAAACCATTCCTCTGCTATCCTGGAACTCGCATTCACCATGTTGCACAGAGGAAAAAGGGACAAACAACAAAACTGAGTAATGACCAAACTTCATCGTGGAGCCAAGCCCTACATTGGGATGCCACACTTCCTAACAAGCAGTAATGGTCCCACCTTATGGTCCATTATCAAATCCCTAACCCACTTCTCTATAGTTCTCATGTGTTACCATATCAAAATTCTCCATTTCATGCAAAGCCATAAACCCCATATGCATAGTTTACACTATGATTATATATTCTCCACCACAAGTTAATATAAGGTATGATTTAACACATACATCGCATCCTTTAGGCTATAAGCCTTAGGACTATGCTCATGCAACCCTTTAGGCTCTAATCCAAGGGACCATGGCATATGCAATATGCCATGGTAGGTTGTTAAGCATAAAGCCAAGTTTCACTTTTAACCAAAGATTTATGAAGTTGTAATATCATAAGATGAAAGTATAAGTTAATTGTTTCTCATAAAATAAACATGTAAAACAAATATGATAGGATATGAACAATTAATAATAATTACAATATGAATAATAAGTGTCACTTAGATAACCAATCTATGTCATATAAATGATAAGCATGGTAGTAACCTTGTCACTAACCCGAGTATGTAAGGAACAATGATAACAACCAGTAGGTGTCACTAGCTACAGTTATGGGTATCAGGGATCAAAATGTTCAGCACTCCATAACACATTTTCTGTTGCTAAAGTACGCCTGCATGTAAATAAGTTAAGAGTGTCTTAGTTCAACATATGTAAGTAAGCCCGCTAGACAAGTAGGAACTTTTACCTCTCAGTTAGTTACATGGGAGAACTAGTATCGCCACTCCACCCACTTTGGTTCCAAAAACAAAGTCAAGTTAGAATCACTGGTATACAATGGTAAACACATGTAAAGAACAATGAAGTTCATAATCAAATTATTTAACATACACTTCAATGTGTAACCATAAGAAGATCATAGTAAAAAACATTATGACCCCATAAGTAAACACAATAAACATAGTAATAATCATGACTGAGGTAAGGAAGTTGGATGTAAGAACAACTTACGACAAATCAGAATTACAATAGAGTACAACACATTTTGGAAGTCAATAATGTCCATAATAGGTAGTGCTTAATTATCCTAATAAATTTTTTTCAATTTTTATAGACATTACAAGTGGTATTAGATCCAAGTTTCAACACTAAGAAACAAATGGGCGTACCAAACATTCGTTGCAAAGAAAATAAAGTATGTTTCTTTTAAATATGGTTAACTAACAAAAATTTTCCAATGATTTAAAATTTACAATTTCAGGAAATTTTTACATGACAGTTCAAATCATGAACACAGAACAAGATGACAGTTGATAAGGAAAGATGAACCCCTCCACCCATGAAGCAAAACTGGTGGTGGAACTGAATTTGGATATTCCAAAGACCATACACAGTCTTCAAGCAGAATTGCAAAGTTTCGAAAAAGATAGTTTGAATGAGAGAAAGGAACAACAAGCCATTAATGAAGCATTATTGAGAAATATGACGGGAGGAATCCTGCAGGGGAAACCCACTCATTCCACAAACATGTCCAAAAGGGAACCTTACCATAAACGGGCCAACATCCCAATAGAATAATAAAAAAGAGGAATGTACCCTTGGAGCTCCAAAAGGAGATAATCTCAGTCCTTCGAGTGATGACTCTCTTTCTCCATGGAGAAATAAACAAAGAAGCGATGAGAATATTCAGGGGGAGTTTAGAAAAAAAAAGAGCCTCGACCTATGAAGGTGAAGTAAACACGGGGGACAAAGCTGAATAATAGTTGTTGGGAATGAGAAAATATTTTTGAGTTCATAAGTACTTAAGCAAGATGAAGGCTCAGATTTCCATCTATAAATTAAATGGCAAAGAAGCAAGAAGGTGGAGAGATTTGAAACATACCAAGAAAGATGAGTTAAAGGAAATACACTGGAGTAACTTCCACAAAATATTTAAAGAAAAATATATGTCAAAAATATTCTTCGACGAAAAATTAAAAGAGTTTCATGAACTATGTATGGGATTCATGACTATGGATGATTTTATCAACAAATTTCTAGATCTGTTACATTATGTACCATACATCAAGGAAGAAAAGGTAAAAATCCATCATTTTTTAGGATGTCTTCCTCCCAACTTTCAGGAAAGGATTGAGTTCAACATGCCTAAAAATTTGGACACTATATTGCAGAAAGCTAGGATATACTATGAGCGTGGACAACTAAGGAAAGAGAATATGAACAGAAATAGAGACAAGTCTAAGAACTTCTCTGATAATTGGAAACCATAGTTTAACCCACCACCGTACAGGAAACAAAACAACAATTTTCCATCGAACAAGAACTTCAACAAATCAGGTACGAAACCATATGTACCAGCTATGAATTCTAACAATCGAGTACAAGTTGGGGGATCCAGTGCTGCCCCAATACAGATTAAATGTTGGAAGTGCAGAGGGCCTCATTATGCCCGATATTGTAAGAACAAGATCGATGGAGTCTTGCACAACTTACAAGAAGAACCAACCATAGAAAACATAGATGGAACCCCACGGATTTATACATCTTTGGATGGCCAACAGGAAGACAATCAAGCTACCATGGTTGAGATAAAAGGTAATATTTTGAGCACTTCTATTTCAATACATATTGACCTCGACACTTGTTGGAGCTATGTTTCACCTAAAATTGTTGATGTACGCAAACTAGAAAAAGTAAAACATGAGAAGCCTTGGCTGGTTCAGCTAGCCACATTTACAAAACATAAAGTTTCAGAAATAGTTAAATATTGTGAGGTAAAACTGAATGGTTTTCCAACAATAGTAAACCTGAACATCCTACCCTTAGGATTGTATGATATACTTATTAGAATGGACTGGTTGGAACAGCACCATGTCATGCTCGATTTCTTACACAAGTCAATATTTTGTATAGATAGCCAAGGGAATCAAGTAAAATCTCGAGGAATTCCAAAGAAGGTTTCTATAAGGAAAATATCTACTTTACAAGCAAAGAAATGCATTAGGAATGATGCAAGTTGTTTGTAGTAAACATACAAGACATAGTGTTTGAGAGAGAATAGACCATAGAGGATTTTCTCATTCTTGTAGAATTTAAGGACGTGTTTCTCGAGAAAATACCAGAACTACCTACAAAATGAGACCTAGAATTTTCCATAGAACTGACACTAGGATTAGTTCCATCTTCCAAATATCCATACTGCATGAGTGCACTAGATTTGGTGGAACTTAAAATGCAGTTATAGGAGTTGATAGAGAAAGGGTATATCGAACCAATTGTGTCTCCTTGGGGAGCACCAATACTGTTTGTCAAGAAAAAGGATGGTACGATGCGGGTCTACATCGATTACCATCAGATGAAAAAGATGACTGTTAAGAACTGATACCCACTCCCTAGGATCGATGAATTCTTCAATCAGGTAGGAGGATCCAATTTTTTTTCAAAGATTGAACTACGATAAGGGTACCATCAGGTATGGATTCATGACAAGCATATTCACTAAACCGCCTTTCGTACAAGGTACAGGAACTATGAGTTTGTAGTGATGTCGTTCAGGTTGACCAATGCACCCATAAACTTCATGTGTATGATGAACAACATATTCTGTAAATATATGGATAAATTTGTTTTGGTCTTTATAGACGACATCCTAGTTTTTTGTAAGAGTAAAGAGGAACATGAAGAACACCTTTGCATTGTACTACAATTGTTATGAGAACACCATATTTCGGATAATTTTAGTAAATGTGATTTTTACAAACCACAAATACAGTACTTGGGTCACGTTATCTCCACGACATAAATAGTTGTGGACCCACAAATGATTAGATCAATAGAATACTAGCCTACCCCTACTAGTGTCACTCAGATTAGGTACTTTTTGGGATTACCCAGATATTATCGGATATTCCTTGAGAAATAATCAAGAACATCTTGTCCCATGACTGATTTACAAAAGAAAGAAAATAAGTTCTTATGGATGACCAAGTACAAGGAAAGTTTTCAAAAGCTTAAGTAGCTTTTGATGACCGCACCAATACTATGAATTGGGGATCCTGATGGGGATTCCGTTGATTGTGCGGTTGCAAGCAAGGAAGGACTTGGAGGAGTCCTCTTGTAGAATGATCATGCAATCTGTTATGAATTGTGAAAGTTGAAAGAGCATGAACAAAACTACCCCTGGCATGATCTTGAGTTAGCAGCCATCATCCATGCTTTGAAGATGTGGAGGAAATACCTCATGGGAAGGAAATTCCTTCTGAAGATAGACTATATGAGTCTTAAGTATTTATTCAAATAACTGGATCTGAATGTGAGGCAAGGAAGGTGGTTGGATTTCCTTAGCTAGTACCATTTTGAGATAAATCATATTAAGGGCAAAGAGAACAATGTTGTTGACACTTTGAGCCAATGAAATAATATGATATATGAGGTGACTTTAAGTCAAAGTGATGCAAATTTGCACGAGAGGACTAGAACGGCCAACATAGTTGACCCTTTCTATGTAGAAATTCTCAGGAAAGTCCAAGAGGATAGGTTGTTTCAACAACAAAAAGAGTACAAGGTATATGAATTAGGACTTTTATGGTCCAAGGAGAGATTGTATGTTCGATAAGGAGGGGACATTCAGTCCATCGTCCTCACGGAATTTCATTGGGCTCCCTACTTGGGGCGTTCGAGATATGAATAGATGATATCCATCATCAAGAGACACTTTTTCTGGCCTAATTTAAAGGACAAAATTGCGATGTTTATCATGGAATATTAGGAATGTCAGCTGCTCAAAGCTAAGCATCAACATCCTTCGGTATTGTTGCAGTCGTTACCCATTCCAGAATGGAAGTGGGAGGTCATTAGTATGGATTTTATCACTAGTCTACCGAAAACTAAGAAACAAAATGATTCTATCTTTGTAGTACTTGACAAATTGTCAAAAGAAACACACTTCATGCCAGTGAAGTCAACCTACAAGGCACTACAAATTGCCAATATCTTCTTGATGGAGATATTTAGATTGCATAGGATACCCAAGGCAATCATCTTGGATAGAGATTCTAAGTTTACAAGAAACTTTTGGAGATATTTATTCTCCAGTTTAGAAACACAGTTCAAATTTAGCACTGCTTATCACCTGTAGACAGACCAGAAGACCAAAAGAGTAAACCAAATTATTGAGGACATGCTTAGGATGTATGTCATGAACAACCCCACTATGTGGGAAGACTACCTGCATCTTGCATAGTTTCCATATAACAACAGTTACTAGGATTCTGCGAAGATGAGTCCCTTTGAGGTACTCTATGGACGGAAGTGTAGAACATCGATTACTTGGGATAGCTCGGTGGATTGGATCATATTAGGGCATGATTTATTAATGGAATTGGAATAGTTGTGTACAAAGGTCTAGGTGAACCTTAAAGAAGTACAAGACCGCTATAAACGTTACATGGATCAGAAAATAAAAGATAAATATTATCAAATAGGTGACCATCTCTACTTGAACGTAAAAGAAAAACATAGCTCATTGAGCTTGGGGAGATGCGGTAAGTTAGCACCTAGGTTTTGTGGATATTTTAAAATACTGGCCAAGAGAGGGCCCACTGGCATATGAACTAGCATTACCCAGCACACATAAGAGTCCGTAATGTTTTCCATGCATCATTATTAAAGAAATATGTTTATGATACTAAACATTTAGTTGATTGGTCCTTATTACAGGTGGAACGTGAAGGGAATTTTCCCATGAACCTATTCATATATTGCATAAGAGAGAGGTGTAGCTTAGGAAGTGCACAGTAGTCCAGTTGAAAGTGCAATGGAAGCACTTCAAAGCTGATGGGGATGCTTGGGAGAATGAATCCAATTGTTGATGAAGTATATATATATATATATATGCTTATTTGTGTTGGGTGTGGACCCTAAAGCACATAATTGATGAGATGATTTGTGTTGAGCGAGGAGCTCTAGAACACATGAGTGATTGATGTTTGTGTTGAGCGAGAATCTCTAGAACACATAAAAAGAAAATTTTTAAGTGTTGGGCATAAGCCCTAGAGCCTTCCATGTTGATGTTGAGCATAAGCTATAGAACATCAAATCTTTTGCCATTATATCCCTAGGTGTATCATACAAGTACATCCTAGCATTAGTGTTGAGCGAAGAGCTATTGAATTGCATTAGGTTTGTAACTCCATGTTTTTAACATTGAGTATGGGATGTGGTAAGCACTAGGAGTTACTGAAAAGAATTAATGATTCCCGAGTGAAAATGACTCGAGAAAAATATTGATCTCATCTCACTTATTTGTAAGTGAGTAAATGAAACTTTGAATTTCTGTATTCTCAAAAAGTATTGAAGAACTACCATGTTATACGAGGAAATCGAACATGTAAGGATGTTTAAAGTTTCCTAGCCTAGTTTACCTAACCATCTACGTGATGACCTTAATGAAGAAAGTGTCATAAGTCTAAGGATCACAATATGTGATACCCGAAGACAAATGTTAACAAATGTTATATTATTATGTATTTTATACTTGGTATGTATAAATAATAAATATAGTAATACTATTACTAATGTGGGAGAGAATGAAAAGTTCCATCTATTACTATTATTACTAAGATAAAAATTAAGTAGTATAATACCTATAAAAGTCAATTTAGGAACTAGCTAAAAGTTCCTAAGTTAAATATGAAAAGTCCTAAATTAAATGAAAAGGGTTAAATCAAGAAATGAAGCAATTATGTATTTAACTCCCCCTTTGACTGAAAATTTTGTCTATAAATTCCCAAGAAAAAGAGAGGCTTGGGGGATCTCATAATATATTTTTGGGAGTCATTATTCTTCATATTATCAAGAGAGAGTTCTTGGAGAACATATTTCCCTAAGAGGAAGAAGGATAAATGATCGAGGCATGATATACAAACTAGGGCAACCTGGCCTTAGGAACTCTAAGCTACTTGCATGTTGGAACCAACTCAGGGGGATCCAAATTTAAACCAGGAACGATACTTGGTCATGGTTGGGTGGAACGTGGTAGTTCCCAAGTGATTTAGTCATCTAATATAGAGGTCATATCTGCCTATGAATTTTTTAATACTAGTTAATTTAGTGTGCAAGTTTCATCCATTAAAGGAGCTTCAAATATTCATGTATGAGGTTCTTGACTGCCTATTTCATTTCCTATATTAAAGTTCTAGCTATATTATGCGAGGGTTTATATTAGATGTTCTAACCCTAGATGTTTCATTTTTCCCTGCAAAATTCCTTTAAGGGTTTACATTCTAAATTATAAACCCTAGGATGAAAATGTATTCTCTATGCTAGAATTATCTAAGGGTTTGTTTCATTTAAGTTTACCTCAGTAAATTAATTCTAGTTTAAATATTTATCAATGGTTTTGCACTGTTAGTTTACTTCTATTCTATCTTAGATGAGTAAACTGTGTGTTCCTACAAACTAGGTATTCTTTTCAGATTAGGTACATAGTTCTTCATTGACCTATATACTCTACTAACAGATTTCATATTGTCAACAGAGGCATACTATATGTAAAAACAAGACCAGTTCAGATATAGGTTTCTATTATATTCTTACACTACAGTAAATTTATGAAAATAACCTAGTAAGATATAATATATATACATATAAATATATTAACACGTATGAAAACAAATTATATGTCTAATCTATCAAAACTATAATTACATCTAAGGATAACATTTAAGCATCATATACTAGGGCTAGGATAAGAACCAACTCAAGTCTTTTAAGGTCTGTATGATTAAAACTATGCCATTAACCAAATCATTTCCCATTAAAAACTAAACATTATCATAAACAATAAACACTACTACATTTCGACCAAAAATCCGACGGCTGTCATGTCAGATTTTCGACACTTCCCTGTCGCATGTACGACACTTTGGTTTTTTTATAAGCGTCCGAAACTTGTCGCCAGTTATCCGACACCTAATTAACCGTCGGTTAAGCGACACTTATGTAACCGTCAGTTGAATATACATCGTCGATTATCCAACATATAATCCATATTAAATTTTAAAAAAATCACTTAAAAACCGTCTCTTTATCGACGGGGTTAAATTTAAGGCGTCGCTTATCCGACATAAAATTTATATTAAATTTTGAAAAAAAACTTGAAAACCATCGTTGAAGCGACAAATATACAGATGATGCGTCGGTTTAGCGACAGGGAAAACCGTTGCTTAAGCGACGAATATACAGATTAATCGTCGGTGAAGCGATAGATATAACCGTCGCTTAAGCGACGCCTTTTGAAATTTTTTTTAAAAAAATTAAATTTTTTTTTTGGAAACATATACCGGTTCACACTAGGACATGCCTTTGTTGGATTGTATACAATCCAGAGGCCATGTCAAGAGTCATTGTTTATACTTCTCCAATGCCATCTAAGAATACAGTGGGCCTCCAATATGACCTGCAAAACATTGACTAAGAACATTCGTTCAATTTAGTCTATGGTTAGAAGGCAGTGATGTCAGTGGACTATTTGATCTCGAGCTTGCATGTAGACATTTTAACAAAAATGTATGATGTACAGCAGTTACATGCTAGGATGGATATGCTGGTATAGTTAGAAGAACATAGGTTTTTGTTTGATACCATCAAATGGTATAGAAGAGGTGCCAAAAGGCATGGCATTATTTACATATAAGGAACAAGCAGTTTGAATAGGGGGATCTAGCACTGATGTATGATAGTAAATTTTGGAAACATCCACTAAAGTTAAGGATGTAGATCACTATACATACATCTCTCTTCTATAGAGGGAATTAAATTATTGAACAGGATTCTACATTTATCATGTATACCCTCAAATAGCCTGTCAAACTTTATGGTCATTATGACCTCAAGCAAACTATTGAAAACTTCTGCATCAAACTTCTGCATCAACATTGGCATATGATCATTGTATATGGATATATTTGGGGTTAGTTGATTCTTGTGGGCTATCTTTAGTGGCTGAGTGCTATGAGCATCAGGTAGGATGTGTCAGGGAAGATTTTTGGGGCTATCTCGCTCTGTTGTAGGCCTCATTCTACCCACTAAGGATCCTAAATCCAAGAAGATCAAAATTGTAGAGGTTGGAAATATTATCAGCACAAATCTAGAGGCCCTAATCAGCGCATGTAAAGCAACCCAATCAACAAGTAAAAAAACCAATAGATTGCTCGTTCAATTGCCCATGAAGAATATAGACATGTCAAGCAAGCCAGCAAACAAGTAAATATTACACTAAATATCTAATAAGTAATGCTTTATGCAGTTGAAGCAAAATCTTAAAAATATAATGTACATGGATATGTTGCAAATTTATGATATACTAAGATAAAACAAATGCACTGGATGAACCAGTGAAATATTGGATGGACCCAAGCAAAGTTTTGGCTGCATTAAAATGGCTAATCCTGTATATGCCTGGAGTTGTTGCTTCCGGAATTTCCCATCGAATAGTTGCATGGATATAAGCACTTAAGGGAGCTGGGCGAGACCACTTAAAACGTAGACAAAAATCATCATCATCATATATAGGTCTCCAATCCCCAGTACATTGTAACAACTCTACTAGAGAGAAGGTTCCTTCAATCATTAGGTCATTACGTGGACAAGAAGACCAAAATGTTACCTCCACAATGTCTTTTTTCATATATGAAGCATTTTTAGGAACATCCTGTTGGAAATCACCAAAGTTTATGCCAAGAGGTGTCATGTCAACAATAACTGGTGGAAGAAGACTGATCTGCTTGTCCAAAAGATCAAGTGGTGATGGACCTGCATCTATTACCTCCCCGTTCACCATGGCAATGGAAAGTTTTTTGAATTCCTGAATGTATGCACTCAAAGTATGCGGTCCATACAAAGTTGAAGCTCCCTGCAACAGCATTACAAAATTGTTGAACTGATGAAAAATACATTTGCTAGAAATGGATGGTGCTATGATGGAAATGTGATTGTATTCTATAATGAAAACACGAGTTTATTTTATTCTAGGAAAGCACACACCTCATATCTCTGTATTTGGTACTCCTCAAATGTGGTTACATACTGAGAGTAAGTATTGGTAAGCCCAGCAACTACTACATGTATATCACTACCAAATTTTCCGCTTTTATAGGTAAGAAGTGTCTCCTTTATAGCTTCCCTAAGGCGCCTGCCAGCCATTGTTGTGAACTCTGCAAATCACAATTGACACTATTAAGAAAAAGGACAATCTTCATGGATGCAACACAAGAAAGCATTGCAGTAGAAGTGACTGGATGCCATGTCTTATACATACAAATTCCCAAGTAGTAACAGTAATATTCTAATATCTGAAAGAAGGAAGATGCCTACATCAATAAAATACAATGAAAATATTGATGAGAGAAAATTCAGTGGCTAAATGAAGCAATACTTTTGCACAAAACTATGCACTCAAAGAAACATCCAGTAAAGTTAAGGATGTATAGAATACAAAGTGATTTATGAAGGATATAAATGGCATCTAGATCAAATAATAAAAAATAAGTGAAAATCATTAAGTTCAAGTAACACCACTGCAAGGAAAAAACGTTGTCGAAAGATGCAAGTTTTTTTGTAAAGAAGATGGATCAGTTAGTTTTTGATGAAGTATGGCACTGATCTCAATATCGATCAATGTTGCCAATGTCATTTTGGGAGAATATATTGCTGAGTGTCTGGAGTTAAGCTTATCGGAATTATTGTGGAAGATATCTAAAATTATTGGAAAATATTGGCAAGCATAAACCTGGACCTCAAAAACTCAGAAAATATAAGAAACATTGGCAACTTCAGAAACTCGAAAAAATTTGGAACTACAAAACAACAGTCACATTAGAAACGTATGAGGGGAATGCTTCAAAAGAACCAAAAGAACTGCAAATCCACAACTAGTGATCTACTAGATGAAATGTCCACATTTAAGAAAGTGGATACAATGATGCAACTAAATAAGCTTACAAATATTAAACAGATATTAGAAAAAGGCAAACTGGAAAATGCAAAAACTTGGAATAGGACTCTTATGTTAGAAATATTGGTTTTTTATCTAGAGCACTAGAAAAAATAGTCAATAAGAGTGATCTCTTTCTTTAGATTGCAGCAAAGTCTATTTACTTTCTTTCACAAAAGAAAAGAAATAGAATATGTAGTATTTTCCAAGTATGACAAAAAAGTCTTTAATGAGACTGGTTATCACATACATGTCTAATGCAAACAAGCGAAGACATGTTAATTACAAGTTAAAACCATGGGGGGACACATTAATTATGAGTAAAACCAGGGGGGTGCATTTGGCTTTGGTGATGAAGGAATTGAATTTGTACTGGGAAGGAGTTCCACACCTAGATAGTGCCAATAATTGCCTGTCACATAGTTGCTGAACATTTGTGATATATATAAAAATCCCTTGCGTAATCTAGAGCACTGGAAAAGTTTCAATTAGTAGTGTTGTAAAAATCATCTTTATGTTTATGCCAACATTATAAAAGAAATGATTATCAGAAAGATCAATTGACACAACCACAATCACATTTTCGGATACATGGGGTGCTTTTCGGTATTGGCTGAGTTTTTCCAAAACCAGTTCTTTCGGGATTGTTTGAATATTGTGTGCTCAAATAGAAAATTTTAGTAGAGTATGGGGGCAATGCATGTCTGTTTCTGTGGCATATTGTGTTTATGATTCTGGCTGAGATCATTTTTTGCATTGAGATTTAAGCATTTTTTTGGTATGCTCTCTTTCAACTGACGTGTACCTTGGATCTTGTTGTTAAGTACTAATTCTGCTTATTTTACAACTCATTGGAACACTTTAACAAAGCTACAGTAACTTAGGAGAATCCATTATCTAGTTTTGACAGTCCTTTTCAGAACTACACAAGCGGGCATGAAGATGATGCTCTCTTTGGAGATCTGTTTTCAGAGGCTAGCAGGCAAGTAGTCATCTCTAATGGACATGAACAGCCCTGCTCTACAAATGACAGTGTTTCTGACTCCAGTAATATTCCTTTACAAGGAGCTGTTGAAGTGCTTAGTTTTATTAAAGAGTGCATTTTTTCTCCAGATTGGCATTCTTCTATTTACAAAGAAGCCTGTCACCAACTTAATGAAGAACATGTCAGTGCTCTTTTACAAATGCTACAGCCACAACTTTCAGTTGATGAAATAATGGAGGGGGCTGGTGTTTCAGATATGTCCTATGAAAAACACTTCCTTGAACATTTTCACAGAGCATGCTTTAACCTGTTACATGAACTTATTATGAGGCGTGCCTTATCCATCGAACTTGAGGAACACCTAGTAAATCAAGTTCTGAAGGTAGAGGATGGGAGGTTTGCTTATACTGATGATGCTCTTGTTCTTGTAGCTCGCATTCTTATTATAAGGACATCCACAGGGTCCAGTTTGGGAGATGACTCCTTAAGACTCAAAATTTGCAAAGGCTACGCTGTTTTTATTGTTGAGAAAGTGAAAGCTACATATTCAGGGTGCTTAAATATCCAAGAAGTTTGTGCAAGTATTCCATCCCTATTTCATTTGGAAGTAAAAACTGGTAATTTGGTGCAAGTACCCAGCTTGGCAGATCAATGACTTGCAAGAAAATTCAGCATGAAATTCTGGAATGCGGTTTGTGTAGAGAAGGTGGAGTAATTCAACCCTACTTAGCATGCATTTTCCTGAGCATACATGGACTAGAAAGATAGCACCTAACAAAAATCCGGTCACATGGTAGTCTCAGAGTATTTTAGGAGCAAACAGGAGAAACTGACAAGGTATATTTAGAGCTAGAGATCAGGGGAAAGGTGGATCAAGGAACATGAGGCACCATTCCGAGACATAAAAAGAGCTTTGGTCAATGTAGGTTTTGGTCCGAAACCTACAGGAACATTTGTCCTTCAGCCATGTTAATGAATACCAACCAATAAATGAAGTTGGGCAAGATGATAAAATGTTAAAAATGCCAATGATCGAGCTTCTAACTGTTTGAATTTTATATCATTGTGCTATATATTGAAGCTTCTGTGACAAAAGATTATCTCCATCTCTCTCAGGATTCAGTTTTGGCCTTGGGGTTTTGAGACAGTTCAGGATCCCTGTGTATAAATTTGATCCCTCATTGTATTCTGCCAGATAGAGGCCTCTGAAATTGATGAATAAAAACTGAATTTATTGAATCCTTTGTGGGTAACTGAATTTATTATGTTGCACCTGTTGATTTGTTTTCTCTGGGTACTTTGATCTGCAGAGGTTCCCCACCCTTGCACCAGCTAGAACAGAGATAAACATTTTCAATCTTCATTGGAAAATGATGGGGGAATTCTTTGCGTTTCAGCTTCATGCACCCTTATCTGACTGAACCAGTTCCAATGGGATAGGCCAGTAAGGGGCATTGTCACAGGATTTTTTGTATAAATGAGATGATGTCTTGCTAGTTTTAGACTTGAGCTTGCTGTATCCAATTAATGGACTTCATGCTAAATACCAAATTGTAAGTTAGAGTAATGACACAGCTAGATGGAATAATCAATTCAATTAAGTTCAGCATCTGTTAGTTGTTTTGTTATAAGCAGTAAACTTGTAGCACAAGCGATGCCTAATGAGCACGGTGTTTATTTTGAAAAAATTGTCAAAGGGTTGGGTTGTCATGATTTCCAATTGAAATGAGAAATTTGACAGACACTTGACAGACACACACAAAGGCACATCCATTCCAAAACCCAAATTTGTAATAATGAAAAGGTAACTGGATAATACCTATACCATCTTCTTGGCAAGCCCTTCACTGTCCACAAAGGCACATTGAACATTTTGGCAAGCCCAGTGTGATATTCTGCAACAAACTTATTCCTATTTTGGCTTATTATCCGTAACCCAATTTTATATGATGTTCAAACACCAAATTTTTGAGTTGCCATTGGGTCTGATATAATACAAAATTTTACTTAGAGGAAAAGATATCTGGTAGTGCTGGGCTTCTGTATGCTTGTCAAGTTCACCTTCCATACTGTTAAGTTCAGTTAGGATAATTATGTTTCAGCTTATACACACCACAATACAAACAAGTTTTAGTCATAATAGTCATTGCTGCAAAGCAGCCAGCTCTCTAGCATATGATGTATTCCTTGATATTCGGTCTCTGAAAAAATAGACAGGACCTAGTAGAGGATACTTGAATCTTTTAACCCAGTTGTGAGTTATGATTTGTATTAGATTACAATTGACCTGAAAACCACCCTCTAGATGTGATCTGTAAAGTTTGCCAGTAATCAATGGTGTTTTGGATTTGGTATGGTGTAAACTAAGAGTTATAACATATGTAAATAAGCTAACCCATTATGGGCTTATTTATAATTGACACATAAGAACACTTTTTTAAAGAACATTTGAAGCTTTTCTTTCACCAGTTCTTAGTTAGAAGCCAGAGTAGATGAATGTGAAGATTGAATCTAAACAGATCAAATGACGGAGTAGCACTGGAAACTTTTTTAATACCATTGCTGGGAATTTTGTGCAACAGGTAATGTGGGATGAGCCAAAGTTGTTACAAAGTCTCAAAAGAGTAATCCCTTGGATGGTAGAGGTTGTTTCCAACATGCCTGCCATCCAAATCACACCCTTTATGCTTCCAAAGAAGAAGCTCCGAGTTACTCAGCCTCCAGAGTTTCATCTTGAGGGCCAAAGGGGGATCATGGGACTCCAAATGGCTATTGTCACCAATAATGTGCTAGGACAGATAAACCCTTGGCACAGTGTTTCAGAAAATGTACTTGCAGTCATGCAAGGAGCCATGCATGATAATATTTATGGGATGAGTTTCTCAGATATACATCAGAACAACATCCAATCTAGATTGTTCTTAGATAATGTGAAGCACCAAGAACCAGTCGCTATGTCCACACGTGTATCCATAGAACTCAATATAGGAAGCGTTTCTCAGCTCAAAAGGTCTGAGGTGTACAACAGTCTATCTTGTTTGCTGACCATGGGAAATTCATCACAGAGTGAGCATAAAATCAGTAGGTGCACCACTAGCTCTATGTCGAAGAGCACACCCTTTCTGTTGTTTGGGAAGCCTATACATACAGACCAATCTCCAAGATCTCAATAGCAGCAGTAGTCTGCAGTTAGCTCTGCAGATGGGCTTGGTTTCCAGTCCTTCAATGACACCGGTTCACCTGGGCTTACAAACAACAGCTCAACTGATGTAAATCAAGAAGCTGAGGATAGGGTTCAGAAGCTGATAAAAGAAAAGGCAGGTGGATCAAAAATCTCTGATAATTCTAGCATTACGCACGAAAATGGGAATAGCTTGGATGCTGCTGGAACCAATGGTGTCAAAAGTCTTCAGAGGTTTAAACATGAAACTGGTATACTCAGTTTGAAGAAAAATACACATGAAAAGACATCAGAGGATCCAGTTCTCCCCTGCAAAGTCTTTAGTGAGGTTGAAGAAGTAGGTCGAACCCTCCACAAAGGCACATTGAACATTTTGGCAAGCCCTTCACTGTCCACAAGTTTCTGCATAACCTGTAAACATAAGACTCTCCCATACACTACAGTATATACATATAATGCAAAATAATTTCCATTCATCCAAGAATGCCTTTAAAGGAAAAAAATTACAAGCTCAAGGCAAATACCCAATCTTCCAAAATTAAAATAAAGAGAAAGCACAATTCCATAATCATAGGAAGAATGAAAGCTCACCTTAAACACCTCTGGCCTTGTGCCTTCGATGCTAATTTCTTTGTCATTCCACTCCCCAGAGGACTCAAAAAACATGGATTTAAATACAGGGGAACATGCTACAAAACAACTCTGTTGGCATGAAATTTTTCCCCTGATACATCAAATGTGACATCTGCATTTTCAACATCTTCAAGTAGTTCCCCAAATTGTTGACCCAAGTTTGATTCAGGGATGTAAATATAGTGCAATCTGGGGCCTTGAATAGCAGAAACCACAACCCCAACTCTACTAAAGCAAGGGGATGGATCAGAAATCTCTCCTAAATATGCATGTTCCTCTAAATCTGGAAGGGTATCTCTGTAAATAAAGTCAAGGGATTCTCCACGCAGAGACAACTCAAGGGGTTCTCAACACAGTCTTAACACAAAGGTCACACCAACTTAGGGTTCAAGGTAACTCTCGACACTGGACCAACTCCATGTTCAAGAGAGAAATCACCAAGACACATCAGAACAAGCCTTAAGCCCGTTATCCAAGTTATCTTCTTCAGGCCAGACCAATGTGGCTCGAGATCTACGTCTCTCCTACACATTGGCTTCGTCGTTCCATGCCAATTCCATGGACATAAAAGCATTAATTTTCAAGACTGCAGTTATGAAAGCAACAGTAGAGATTACTATCCGATGGGGGATATTGCCCTATCTCAGCCCAATAGATACGGATATCAATCTCAGCGCTTCAATATCCTTTACGTTGCAGCAAGCGTATCAAGGTTTCCTCCTAAAAAGGAGTAGTGTTTCAATTGAGGGAGGTTAAAGTGGAGATGAAAAAAACTAAGAGGCTCAAACAGAGATGCAAAATTTGAGAACCTCACGCAAGTCTCCAACTAGAATTCTTCATTTCACGCAACAGTTGAGAGGGCATTCACCACCCTCACACAAAGGAGAGAACTCGATTCACTCAACAATGAAGAGGTGAGTGAAAAATGGTTGTTGTCAATAGACTGTTTTGCAAAGCATTGAGTCTGCATTATTTTCTTTTGCGAAGTTACCTCCACCCTAACAAAAAGGAGAGAGCTCAATTCACTCAACAATGAAGAGAAAAGTTAAAATTGGTTGCTGTCAGCGCCGTCGCTTAAGCGATGCTTCCTCACGCGCCGTCACTTAAGAGATGCTTAACCGACGATTATGAGGATAACCGTCGCTTAACCAACGCATCTGGCCACATTTACAAAAAAAAATTATATCCTTGTGATTTTTGGTAGGTTTAAAATAAAAAATCCACGCGCCGTTGGAAGTAACCGTCTGATTTTGGATAGAAGACAGAGAGCTCGATGTAGAAGAGGCAGAAGACGTAGGAGAAACACCTACTTGGAGGAGTCCTTTAGCAGGGACATTCCCTATCACATTCGTCTAGAAATAGAGGAAGTTGAGGGTCAGATACAGGAAGTAGAAACTATATTAAGGGAATTTGAATTAAGGAAAGATACAGGAAGCAGCAGCAGCATTCTATAGAGGATGGGAGGTTTGCTTATACTGATGATGCTCTTGTTCTTGTAGCTCACATTCTTATTATAAGGACATCCACAAGGTTGAAATATCCAAGAAGTTTGTGCAAGTCTTCCATCCCTATTTCATTTGGAAGTTCTTTTCATGGGTTTTCATTCTTCAAATGCATTTGAAAAAATCATGGGTATTGTCTATTCACACTGAACCATGCACAGTTGGCAATTCTGATCACAACTGTATAATCCATGTATTGTGCTAAAGTTCATGGTGGATGGCTTGGTTTAATACTTTGCATGAACATGAGGTGCTATGAATAAAAAGTAGCTCAGATTATTATGAAACATTGGGTCTCTCTCGCTATGAGAACATAGATTTTGATGTCCTTAAACGAATGTACAAGAAAAAGGTAGTGTTCTATCAGGCTAGTAAGTGATTACCAATTATTTTATTAACATAGAATACTATGTGTCGACTATTTCCCTTGAACACTGAGGGAAATATGATCTGTTGTTTCATCCTGCAATGTTTTCTTAGCATTGAGCAATTTTTCACTCCTTTGATTAGGCGATACTAGTCCATCCTGACAAAAATATGGGCAATCCATTCACAGAGGAATCCTTTAAGAAGCTTCAAAGTGCATACGAGGTAAAAATCTATTTCCTTGCTTGCCAAATTGTGAATGAGGAAATCCCGTTTTTTGAATTTTATTTTTGAATTAAAAGTTATATGAATTAGATACTTTCAGGTTCTATCAGATTTGATGAAGAAGAATACCTATGACATGGAATTGAAGACAGAATAGCTTTCAAGGAGTCTTCATCAAAATTTTCAAAGTGGTGTTCAAAAGGTATTTTGTTTCAATGTTTCTTATCTTGTAATTAGATTGGCATGGCATTGTAATTACAGGGGAGCTATCACAGCTGGAAAATATCATTCTAGATATACTTTCTCAGCTTCAAACATTATACAAAGACCATAAAGTTTGACAGGCTATTTTGACAGGTCATTATTTTTGCTACACTTGCGATCTGACTGTTTCTAAAGGGTGTTGTTATATTTGTGCCAGGGTGTGCCACAGGGGTCACAGAGTTGTTTACTCTCGTTTAAGCCGTTTCTTTTGTGATTGTGGAGCAGGAGGGGTAAGAGGGACAAGCTGCCTCTGCTTGAAGCCTCGAAAATATGTTTCTTCCAGCACTACATCATTGAGGGGGGCTAGCGGCGTTGATCCATTCTTGCCTCTCTCAGATGAGAGGGATCATCTTCAGCCATCTGACAGTGACTATGATCTTGAGGATGAAGGAAGCAAACCAAACAGATCTCTCTCTCTCTCTCTTCTCTAAAATATATTTATAACTCACATATGTGCGTGTGCTCACATACAAAGTAAACAAAACAGAGACCAATGGTCACAAAATGGAAAAGATGCATCTTTCCTACTGTGGAAGGTAAAAATTCCTAACTGCTCAGCTAAACATTTTCCAAGGAGTTTGGAATGTGACTAACAAAGGGGTTTCATTCTTCAAACATAAACTGTTACCCCTCAACATCACGGTAGCCATTTCCATCCTAGATACCAAGGTTCTATTCCCTATAGCCATGAAAGTGACTATATTTTATCACGACGCCCTAGCTCCCAATCTCAATGACTTCCTTCAGGGGCTTTTCACCAATTTTTTTCCCAGTGAGGATTTCTTAGCCACGGTGAGAATGTGGTTGCTTAATAAGGATAGAGTTACATTTGACCCCTCGGTTCTTCTCAAAATCTAAAAACAAAACTATAAATTTAATTTGAATTTGTAGTAGGTAATCCCACCATCTGGTAAGCCATCATGTTACGCTCATTTCATCTAAAACATAACATATCCAGCAAAGCTCAATACCAACAAATAAACTTTGTGGATTCCCATGGATGGATTCGGTCAATAATGCATTGGGTTACTATTTCTGACACGGTTCACTATCAAAACAAATCCGGAATCAACCCTAAAAATTGTACATACCACACAACCCAATAGGAAATCATATGCATAGATTTGACATTTTGACATGTTTGACTACTACAAAATTAGCACTAATATTGTGCATTGATAATAGGAAAACACCATGTAAAATCCATGATTTTCCATTGAATTGAACCGGACCTGAGAAAGTTGGATCTGACATACCCAGATGTGATTTGGATCGTTGATGAGAAGAAAGTTAGAGGCGCCCACTTGTGCTGGGACTGAATCTGATAGTCCCTAAGTTGTTCTACGAGGTTTGAATGAGTTATCAAGTCTGTTTGCTCCCAAATAACTCTCTTGTAGTTTATGTTACAAAAAAGCAACCTTCGGACCGCATAGATTCTGCTGGATCCTCAATGGATCGCTTGTGTACGCAACCAATTTAGCCCTCAATATCTAAAGTGGGTTTCGGATCAGTCATACACATCCACATCCATTCCAACCATGCCTACTTTCGCTACCATTCAAATTCCATGTATGTAGATAATGTGTGCAATAATGCACTATAAATCCTGAAGTATGAGCTCATGGACTTGTCCGAGGAGGCGCCAGAGCCAGAACTCGTGAAAAATGATTTAAGATTCAGGCAGAGTATCGCAGAGAAATTTCTCTTCCAAGGGTAGCCAAAACGAAGCCAGGAATAAGCCTGGCATATTATATTCAATTTCTTAATGTGAATGACATCATAGGTTACCAAATATTAATTTGCACATAGAATTATGACCGACGAAAATCCCTTGAAAACACATGTCCACTCCCTTGGTTGGTTGAATGGTAAATTTGGTTGGTTGAATGGTAAATTGGACACATTCGCAATGTGAAGACTTTGCTTTGAAACTAGATGAATAACTTCGAGAGCTGGGTGCTAACTAGGTAATTGGATTTCATTAGTTTCCTTTGTCACTACATTAATGGAATATCTTAGGTTAACAATATTTTTTGGATTGAAGTATTGTTAATATGGATCCACATATTTGGTCATGTAAATCATTTCTACCATCAAGTCAATTGATTTTCCAATTAATTAAACAGTTTGGGGGTCTTCTCATTTTCCCACAGGTTTTCTTAGACATAACTCTCAAACAAGGTTTGCATAGATTGGAACACATTTATTTTATTGAAACAAAGGGATCTTAATGCATACATTTCTCACTTCCCTTGAAAATTCAAATTCACGTTCTATGAAGGTACTTTTATTCTCAATCTCTTAGAGTATGGGGGAGTTGAAACAAGATTGGGTACTTGATAATGATTTGAATTTTTTACAATGATTCCTTGAATTTTTGGGGAAGATTTATCAATTTGAACTTTTATCTCTAGAGGTTCCTCCTCCTCATCTTGTTTCTGAATGAGGCAAGGCTCTTATTTTTTCATCACTTTCCTTTATTTTAGGTGAATATCATTAAGATCA
>LPNX010122852.1:754411-794139 GCA_001517045.1 Pseudotsuga menziesii
AGTGATTTATTTCATACTTTCATCCTCTTTTTGCATCATTTGAAGATTTCTTTGATTAGGTTTCTTGAATCACAATAATCTTGATTTTTTTTAAATATGGGTTTCCTCATTTAATAATTGATCAATGTATGCGTTGTCGCTTAAGCGATGCTTTCTAGGCTAGCCATCGCTTAAGCGACGCTTATGAGCCTAGTCGTCGCTTAAGCGATGCTTATGACCAAAATTTAAAAACAAAAATTTAACTTTCTGATTTTTGATAGGTTTAAAAGAAAAAATCCACGCGCCATCGGAAGTAACCGTCGGATTTTGGATCGAAATGTAGTAGTGAAATTTGTTAACATTACGAAGTAGTAGCTTAAATAACAAATTCCAAACCTATCTTATTAAAATCCACATGAAGAAAAATCGCATGTCATAATATTACCTACAACAACATGTAATAATAACTAAAGTATTGTTTAAGTGTTAATTTACAAACTATATAATTAAACAAGAGATCCCATGATCAAATCCTATGGACACCCAAATTCCAGGTTGCATAACAGAAAATACGATGCCCATTATATTAAGAACCATAAAAGCATTAATACACAGTAAACAATTTATAATAAAATCACATAACTATACACGAAATTACACAATCAAATCTTGTAGGTACTAAACCCAAAATCTCAACCATTACAAATAGTAAAATCCTCATAATATACAATGACCAAGATTCGAATCCTGTAAAGTCCTTCTACAGTTTATAAATTCATGCTATACACAGTTGTATGTGGGATGTAGACAATAACCAAAATATTACATAGAGGTCATGAGACCCTTACTTTCACTTATGATGTAATATATGGCCTCGGCCCCATCAAATAATCAATAGAAAGCTAAAAACAACTAACTATTTCGATGCTTAAACCTATCAATGAAAACAACCTACAACAGAGTTTTCCCACCCTCAGTCTTCTATGCATTTTTGTATTAATACACATAAATTAACAACACAACAAGTTATGCACCCATCTAATCTATTGTATCTATGATGCTGATTGCAAATTCCATTCACAACGTGTCCTCAAAATCCATCAGTGATGACTGTTTGGTCATTCAACTAACTAATATAACCAATAAAGGAGAATGGCATATAAAACACATGTATTTTAACCATGAAATCAAAATGCAGAGATGTAATGACATAAATGCTGAATGCATGTATATATAGTCTTATAAAGTCAAAATCAAGTTTAAACATTCAGTTCCATTGGCCATGGAACCATTGCAAGCAATCGTGCTGCCTCGGCATTATAATAAAACAAAACAAGATTTATAAATTTACACATATAGTATGTCAAACATACAAGGCTCTCTTCACTGCTAACAACACTATAAAAATTACAAGTCCAAGTCATTATAGACTCAGACCCTAAGGAAAATAAAAACCCCATAACAAATCCTAAGTCCATCGTTGCACCAAACGTAGAGTCCTTCCGAACACAGTCGAAACCGCAAAACCCAGATGTATACATAGCAAGACTAGACTCGAGCATACAACTAAGGGATGACCACGAAGTGAAGAGGGGAAATTAAATGCTTGTTCAACAAGCTTACTGTAATCATATGGTGTTTCTTATGGCCTTTCCCTCAAGCAACGAACCATATTTCCCTTCATCTCCCCTGTCAACTGAAAGCACACGAGAAAGACCATGATGAAAAGTATGAAATACTAAGTGAATCGCAAACGACAATAATTCTACGAAACCCAAATGAAAACCATTCCAATGCTATCCTAGAAGTTGTCTTCACCATGCTGCGTAGAGGAAAATTGGACAAACAACGAAACTAAGTAATGGCCAAACTTCATCATGGATCCAAGCCCTACGATCGACTACCACACTTCACAACAAGAATTAATGGTGCAAATGTGTGGTCCATTATCAAATCCCAAACCCACTTCTCTATAGTTCTCATGTGTTACCATATCGAAATTCTTCATTTCATGCAAATCCATAAACCCCATAGGCATATTTTACACTATGATTATATATTCGCCACGCCAAGTTCATATAAGGAATGATTTAACACATACATAGCATCCTTTAGGATATAAGCCTTATGACTATGCTCATCCAACCCTTTAGGCTCTAAGCCAAGGGGAGATGGTATATACAATATGCCATGGTAGTTTGTTAAGGATAAAGACAAGTTTCACTTTTAACCAAAGATTTGTGAACCTATAATAGCATAAGATGAAATTACAAGTTAATTTATTTTCGTAAAATAAACATGTAAAACAAATATGATAGGATATGAACACTTAATAATAATTACACTATGAATAATAAGTGTCACTTAGATAACTAGTCTATGTCATATAAATGATAAGCATGGTAGTAACCTTGTCACTAACCCGAGTATGTAAGGAACAATAACAACAACCAATAGGTTTCACTAGCTTCAAGTATGGGTACTAGGGATCAAAATGTTCAACACTCCATAACATGTTTTTTGTCACTAAAGTATGCCTGCATACATCCAGGTTAAGAGTGCCTTTGTTCAACAAAACTAAGTAATCCCTCTAGACAAGTAGAAACTTTTACCTGTCAGATAGTTACATGGGAGAACTAGTCCCACCACTACACCCACTTTGGCTCCAAAAACAATGTTAAGTTAGAATTAGATATACAATAGTAAAAACATGTAAATAACAATGAAGTGCATAATCAAATTATTTAACATACACAACAATGCGTAACCATAAGAAGGGCACAGTAAACAACATTACGACCCCATTAGTAAACATAGTAATAACCATAACTGAGGTAAGGAAGTAGGATGTAAGAACGTCTTATGACAAATCAATAGTATGATAGAGTATGACACATTCCGCAAGTCAATAATGACCAAAATAGGTAGTGTTTAATTAGGCTAATAATTTTTTTTCAACTTCAAGAGACATTACAGTTATCATGCTTTGTATGGCCATAGTTATGACTGTGTGCAAACATACATAAATGCAATGTAACCCTTGTTGTAGAAATATTTTCTCCTTCTCTACTCTATTCGTTAGTTCTTTCACAACTTATAAATATTTATGATAGCTGGCTCTAAGGCCCTTTTTCCTACCACAACGTTTTATGAAGGCCGTAGGGCTATTTAGAAAAAAAGTAATATTGTTTTGGATGTAAAAAGTATTAATCCATAAGGTTGTGTGCAACTTTATTTTGTCAGCAATATGCTGCAGATAACAACGCCAACCTTGCTTGTAGCGTATAATGATTGCTACGGTTTTTCGATCATCTCAATTTGGTGTTATTAACTCTTTAAGGATAATGGCTGCATTGATCTAGAAAAAATATGTGGAACCTAGTTCAATTAATGTTTATAGTTTCAAGTGTTTTAAACTATGTAAAGCTTATTTTCTATTATAGGTTCAATCCTAAATAGTTATAGAGTTAAAGAGGAGTTATGTTTTTAAGCAAATAGCTATATATCCATATATAGATTCTCATATTTGAACATCTATGTTATAATAGGTTTCTATAATTGTTTGCTATATGACTTTTATAAGTCTTTACTGCGATACATATATTTACTTGATTCTAAACTTTGTCTATCAGAATTTATATCACTAACATCTTACTAAATTGTAATACATGTAGAGATATTCTAAAATTGATACAAGTGGAAATAAGAACCTTATTTAAACTATGAAATACTTTACAAATATAACCGAATCAGTAGATCTCAACTATAATTTGAGTAAACAGAAATGTATCATTCCTAAGTTATTTGAGATATCAAATTCATAACATATCCAAATCATCCTATTTATATTTGTTGAACACATTCTAAATCAAAGTACAGATTCAGAATTAATTGACACTTGAAGTGTAACATACCCAAAACTGGAAAATAAATATTTATTATTTATTCAGCAAACAATTATGTTAAATTTTATTGTAAGATTTATGACCAAGTTGGTCAAGATGTCTGTAATTGAAGAATTATTTATTTTATTAACTAAGAAGAGGAAACACCTATTCAGGGGAGACTGTTAAATGAGTGTTCACTATAACTAGGAGGAAGCAGGAGTTGCAAAAGGCTGATTGACAAGTGGCAGCACCAGCATTCAATTTCTAGTTGTTGCAGCAGCATAATCCCTAAAAAAAATGGTCATGTTCCCTAAGAGGGGGGGTGCTTGATCTCGGTGGCTCATTAATTTCAAAATTACCCTAAGACCTAGCAAATCTAATATAAACCATCAAATTGAGCAGGAAGGTCACCCATTCATTCTGATTTCTAAGAGAATTCTTTGTGATTGCTGCAATCTGAAAAGTCAGGAACACAAAAATTTTAATGAGGGGATAGCTAAAGTGAATTGTTGAGGTAATTATGCTATTGATTTGAATTGCAGAATTCTGATGTGTAGAAAGGAAATTCATCCCAATGGTGCAGTGAGAAAGCTTGGGGTTCCTAAGCAAGTGAATTTTAAGCTTCAGGAATAGGTTGGGTGGAACAGTCTTCCAAGGGTGCTAGCTCCATTTATTTTTAGCAATTACTTCGACGTTTCAATTCTATAACTGTAAATTTTTATTCATTTGGTTGAAATAGACTCAAATCTTTTTCTGTTATATTCCTATTTAAATGTTATTCAACATATTTTTGACGATATTACAATATAGAAAATTGATTAGAAAAGAAATGAATTAAATTATTTTCTGTATTTTTCCCGTCACAGAAGTGACATACTCAAGTACAGGAAATATGAATTTATGTGGAATAATAGCATTCGAAGGAATGAATATTTGTGTAGATTTAAATCATGGAATTTTTATGTACTTACGTTCTGTAAACCTGTAATGTCCCCAAATATTGAAAATAAATTTTTTTATTAGGATAGTTAAAACAACCTATATTGGAAATTATTGAACTTGCAAAATGTGTCGTACGCTATTGTACTACCTGAAATGTCATAAGATGTTCTTACGTCCTACTTCCTTACTTTTAGTTATGATTATTACTATGTTTACTTATAATGTCACAATGTGGATTACTATGCTATTCTTATGGTTGTGCATTGTTGTGTAAGTTAGATACTTTGATTATGTACTTCATTGTTATTTTACATGTGCTTATCATTTCATACATGGTTCTAACTTAACTTTTTTTTTCGAACCAAAGTGGGTGGAGTGGCGAGACTAGTTTTCCCATGTAACTAGTTGAGAGGTAAAAGTTTCTACTTGTCTAATGGGCTTACTTAGTTATTTTGAACTAATACACTTCTTCCTTTTTATTTGCAGGTTCACCTAGTGTGGGAAAAACTAGTGAAGGAGTGAAGAGCATTGGATCACTAGCGCTTGTAATTACACTTTGGTGCTAGTGACATTCACTATTTGTTTTTATTAGACTCTGTGCTCATGACAAGGTCATCACCACACTTATTATTTGCATGACCCAGATTTATTGATTACGTGGCACTTATTATTCATGGTGTAAATATTAAGATCTGTTCATGGTGTAACATACTTTTATTCTGTGTCTACTTTACTAAATGCAATAACATATACTTTTATTATTCTTAACAGGTTTATACTCTTTTGTTAAAGACCAATGTTGGCTTTATAGATAACAACATTTCCATGGAATATTTCATATGCCATGTTCGTAGGCTTAGAGCCTAAGGAATTCAATAAGCATGGTTCTAACGCTTCAATCCTATAGTATGCGATGTATGTGATACTTATGCCTTGTATTGACTTGGGGGTCGCGATTTTAAACCATTGCACATGGAGTTTATAATTTTGCATGAAATGGAGGAATTCGATATTGAATCGATGGTGAACTATAGAGAAGTGGGTTTGGGGGTCGGTAATGGACACCATTTTGGCACCTTTAATGTGCATTGGGAAGTGTGGCAGCACGACATAGGGTTTGGCTCCATGACGAGGTTTGCTCATTTGCAATTTCGTTGCTTTCCCTTTTCCTATGCGCAGTATGGAGAATGTGACCTCTAGGATAATGAAATGTATGGTATCATTTTGACTTCACAGCATTGTTGGTTTTTGTAGCTTATTCAATGATTTCATACTTCTCATTATTGTTATCATGCTGTGGTTGCAAGTTACAAGGATGGCGAGGAGGGGCATGGTTCTTACCGCAAAAGCAAGCCATGGGAAAGTGTTACCTAAATGGTAATCCTGTTAGGAAGATGTTTACTTGTCACCTCTTGGATTTAAGGTTAAGACTGAGTTTAACTTCATCGTTGGTTGGGGGTTTGATTGAGTCTGGTTCCAATAGAAATCTACGTTTTGTGCAGTGATAGACTTGGGGTTTGTTGTGGGGTTTCGATGGACTTCAACACTGAGCTTAATAATGTATTGGAATGTATATAAAATGAGGATTTTAGCAACAAACAGAACTATGGTAATTTTTACACGCTCTTTGTGTAATTTATAAGTTTTATTTTTGTTTATGATAACAACCAAGGGTAGCACCATTTCTCGCAATGGTGCAATGGTCGAAAAGAAATGACTATGTAAACTTGGTTACAATTTTATAATTACTGTGTCTATAAATTTATGATGTGTTGATGTTATTATAATGCCTTGTTTCATTCCATGGTTATTATACCCATGTTTTATATGGAATTTTCCTTTGTTGGTTATATTAGTTAGGTGGATGACTAAACAATTAGTGTTGTTATCTTTTGAGGCCACACCATGAATGGTGTTGGCAATCGCCATCGTAGCTGTGATAGCATAGATGGGTGCATACTTACTATTTTATTAATTAATGTGTATTAAAAACAAATGCAAAGAGGACCGTGGGTTTAAATCCTGTGTGGGAAAACTTTATTGTAGGTTGATTTGTTGACTAGGTTAAGCATTTAAATAGTTAGTTTTAGTTTGTTGTTGATTATTTATGGGGTCGAGGCCATGGATTAAAGTGTATGTTAAATGTAAGGGTATTACGACCTCTATGTAAATAATTATTTTAATGTTTACAACCCACATACAAAACGGTGCATAGAATGGCTTTATAAAATGTAGAAGATGCTACAAAATTTGAATCCTAGTTGTTGTTTATGATGAGGGCTTATTATTTGTATGGGTTGCAATTTGTGGCTTAAGAGCCAACATGATCCGATACTGCAATCTCTTGTATAACTATGGGGTTTTATTTGATTATTGTGTATTAAATTTTCTTGGGGTTTTTTATATAATGGGCATTATGTTTTATGGTATGCGAATTAGCATTTCAAATGTCTACAAGATTCAATTGTGGGATCTCTTGTTTAAGTATATAACATCTACATTAACATTGTAGCGATACTGTGGTTATTATTACATGGTTTTCGTAGGTAATATTATGACATGCGATTTCGGTTTATGTGGATTTTAATATTATAGGTTTGGAAAAGTTATTTAAGACATGACTTCATAGTGTTAGTAAAGTTAATATAATTTATGCTTCGAAGAAGTAGCTAGTATAGATAGTACAAATCATGGGACATTTGTAGGGTCATGATTACTTGGTATGTTAATTGGTTGATGATAATGTTTATTTAGACAGACCCGGAGAGGCGTTCACTGGTTCTTATCTTAGTTCTAGTATTTGATGCTTCTAATTTATTCTTAGATGGAATTACAAAGTTGATAGATTAGAATAATATTTCTATTTTATACCTGATACTATATATATAAATAGTATATTCATTTGTTTCTTGTTATTATATTTAGTTAATGGTAATTAAATCTAGGTTTTACTTTAAACTTAGATCTGAACTAGTATTTTATTTAAACATGACTCTGCTCACAATATGGAATCTATCAGTAGAGTAAAATAGGGGAATAAACAGCTAGGGATTTAATCTGATATAATTCTTAGTCTGTAAGAAATCAATAGTAAAGAAGTAGAAGACAATACAAAAGTAAAACAAAAAAATACCAAACCCTTGATAATCTTGAAGCACAAATTAAATTACATCCTAGGGTTATAGTTAAAATTGTAAACCCTTAAAAGAATTAGACAGAAACCAAAGCACATAGGGTTATAAAATATAATGTAAACATTTTCCTAGTCTAACTAGTACTTATTCTAGAAATGAGATAGGTAGTCCATAACCTCATACATGTAAATTGAAGCTCCTTTAATGGCTGAAACCTGCACACTGAACTAACCAGTATTAAAAAATCATAGGCAGCTTGACCTCTATATTAGATGATTGAATCACTTGGGAAATACCATGTTCCACCCAACCATTACATGGAACCGTTCCTGGTTTCAATCCAGATACCTCGGAGTTGGTTCCAACATGCAAGTAGCTTAGAGCTCCTAAGGTGAGGTTGTCCTAGTTTGTATATTAGGTCTCGATCAGTTCTCCTACTTCCTCTTAGGGAAACGTTCTCCAAGAACTCTCTCTTGCAAAATTAGCAGGCATAATAATGACTCCCAAAAAGATAGATCAGTTCCCCAAGCCTCTCTTAGGATTGAGACTTTATAGATAGACTTTTTAGTCAAAGGGGTAAATAAATCAAGAACCCTTGATTTCTTGATTTAACCCTTTTTATTTAATTTGGGTATTTTTAATACTTAAACTTAGGAAAATTTAACTACTTCCTCTTTAGACTTTTGTAGGTATTATACTATTTAATTTTTCTCTTAGTAATAATAATAATAAATGGAGCTTCTCCTTCTTTCTTTCATTATTAATATTTTTACTATGTTTATTCTTTATACATAACATGTATAAAATATATAATAATATGACATTTTTAACCTATGTCTTTGGGTAATCAGCGAGATGTAGAATAGTTGGTGGCAGGGTATGGTTAAGACACCCCCTAAGTTGGAATTTTGTCAGTTCTAGTCCCGTTTGATACCAAAACATCCAACCATGTTAATGATCGGTGCGATCTAGGCTGGGTGTGATCCCTGAGTGATTTTGACGGCTTAGATGCCCTTGTTTCATGGTTTCTTATCTGATGGCAACCCTGCTAGTCTAGGGGGTTCCACCACTTTGCCAACAAAAAATAAACATGTGTCTTTGGGTATCATATACTATGATCCCTAGCCTTATGAAACTTTATTCATTAAGGTCATTAGGTAGATGGTTAGGTCTACTAGGCTAGGAAACTCTAAACATACTTACATGTTGGATTACATCATATAACATGGTAGTTCTTCAGTACTTGATGAGAATACATGAATTCAAAATTTCATTTACTTAGTTATAAATAAGTCAGATGAGATCAATAATTTTTTTGAGTCGTTTTCACTCAAGAATGATTAATTCTTTTTAGTAAATCCTAGCACTTACCTGAGCCAATACTCAACGCTAAAAACAGGGAGTTACAAACTTAGTGCAATTCTAGAGCTCTTTGCTCAACACCAATGCTAGGATGTACTTGTATGATACACCTAGTGATACAATCACCAAGCATCCTATGTTCCAGATATTATGCTCAACATCAACATGGAGGGCTCCAATCCTTATTCCTAAGACTTACAACTTATCTTTTCATGTGTTCCAAAGCTTCATGCTCAACAAAAATATAGATACTCATGTGCTCCAGAGCTTCTCACTCAACACGACATTGATTACTCATGTGCTACAGAGCTCCTCGCTCAACACAAAAAATCTCATAAATCATTTGATTCATGGTCCATGCCAAACACAAACAAGCATATATATATCATCAACAGTTGGCTTATGCCCAATATATAAAAGAAATCATCATGTTCAAATGCAGTGGGGTCTTTGACCCAATATATCAAAATAGAACATCAAGATAATATTATAATTAATATGCTCATGCCTATGAGTGTTAGGCCAAAAATTTGGGATATTACATCCCTCCACACTTAGAACATCATCGTCCCTGGTGTTCTAGGGACTTGGAATAACATCATGAAACTGTTGATGTATATGTAACTTTGGAATGTATTGCACTTGTATTTCTTATATATTGTAACCCGATGTTTATTCTGGGATGCACTTGAGTCATGTCGTGCCCCGATGTTCCTATCGGGAATTTCTACAATGTAAACAAGTCATGTCAATTCATTGTGGGTAACCCTCCTATTGTCTAAGGGTTAAAGTCCCCACAGTTCTTGGGCACTAGGGTTATTAGACTCTCCTAGTGAGGTCGGCCCTAGTAGGGTTTAGTGAAGTCAGGAATTAGTATAAATAGAGAGTTGGCCTCTCTATTTAACACACATCTCATACACACTCAAGTGTAGTGCATAGTTGAAGAAGGAGAAGACACTGGGGATAGATAGAAAGAAGGTTACTACTGTCAGGAGATCACTTACTATTTTGGGTTCTAATTTTGGTGCTGATTCTATCTCTGAGGAAGTTGCAGGGTTTTCATCATTTATGGTTTCCCCAAGGATAAACAATGTGTTCATTGTCTCTTGTGTTTGATTGTTGTGCTTGTTATTCTCTCAGTTAAAGATCCTAATGTTATGCTAGCTTAATGATGAAATTCTAACATGGCATCAGAGCTAACTTGAGAAGAAGACACTATGTAGCTGCGGGAACTAGGGATTCCTACTTAGTGGATCTTCCTCCACAAATTTTCAGCAAAAGAATGTTGGATTAACTCTCCTCCTTAGGGCACATCTTTCTGTTGAATCAGAATCCAATTTTGAGGTTTTTCAATTTTGGACCTAACAATTCTGCCGAAAATTAGGGATTTTCACAGAAGAGGAATTTTTTAGTGATCCCGGGCCTGGATTGATCTCCTCCCCAAAATTGAAGTTAGGGATCAAATTCAAATCATTTGGTTGGATAGAACTCCAACAAAGCAAAACCCTAATTTGTTACTGAACCGACACTGCAGGATTTCACCTCCAAATCTAGATCTGACATCTTGACCTGGTAACATATAAATATTTTGTATTTCCATTTAAGGTTCTTAGTTTAATATGTCTCATCATACCAAGCTTGATGAAAACCTTGAGGGAGCTAATAACTTCCGAGCATGGAAGTATAGGATCTCACTGGTTCTAGAAGAAAATGAGTTGGACTCCTATATCAATGAGGAGGTTCCAGTTCTAGAGGGAGATGAGGCTAAGGCCTTACACAAGAATAAGTTGGTTATGGAAAAGAGAATAATTGTTCATTCTATCAAGGATCACCTCATACCACAGGTGTCCTCCCTCAAGACACCTAAATCTATGTTTGATGCCCTAACCAAATTGTTTAAAGGGAAGAATATAAACCAAAGGATGACTCTAAGAAACCAACTAAAGAATGTAAATATCTAGAATGCAGAGACCATCCAGTCTTACTTTACAAGGGTATCTTAGATCAAGGAACAGCTGGAAGCAGTAGATGAATAAGTGGAAAATGTAGATATTGTGATGACCAACTTAAATGGTCTCCCTAGATCATGGGACTCTTTCATTCAAGGGATCTGTTCCAGAAAGAAGTTAGTCAAGTTCAGAAAACTATGGGAATAATGCTCTCAAGAAGAAGCTCGGATAGGAGCTCGAGAAGAAAAGATGGGAAGTGAAGATCAAGCTCTCACAACCCACACCAAGAAAACCCAAAGGGACCATCATCACTCCAAAGGTAAGCCTTATCACTATAGAAGATATTGGGCTACTATTCGATGTTACACATGTGATGAGAAAGGTCACATATACAAATTATGTCCTAACAAATGGAACTCAAAGAATAAGAAGGGAAATAAGAGAATACATCATGCTCATGTTGGATAGGATGATGAACCTTCCACAAACAGAATCAGACAAGAAAGTGATTCTTCAAGTGATGAAGAATATGTATTGATCTCCGCTCTTACAGGAACTATTACACATGGAAGCAATGATTGGCTCATATATAGTGGTGCTTCCTGTAGCTAGGGTTTTCACCCTAGATTGTGCGAATGAGCACCTACTAAGGAACCTAGAATCCTTAGTAGCAGTTCAATGATTGTATGTGAATTAAATAAAAACAAACTGAAACAAAGACTAAGTTAAAGCAGTAAAAAGTAAATAATATGAAGCAAAAACAGTAAAGAAATGTATAATGGTGATTTTTATTGATATTACCTCTGGTGAGGAGGTTGATGGAGTCCGTTGCGCTGATCCGATGTCGGTGGCTTCGAGCTCCAAGCTGCTTCTTTTTCCTTTTCCGGTGGGGGAAATGGGCCAAAAGAGTTCTCAATGGTGAAAGTAGCTTGATGGTAAGCTAGGGTTTCGAGAATAATTTCGGCAGAGGCAGGATCTTATGATTCTGGATTTTTGAAATGAGGGGTCTCCACCACTTATTTATAGTTTTTTAGTGGTGGAGTGCTGGCCCATGGTTTTGGAAACCATATGGTTTAGGGCAGCTTGTTTAGGGTTTTTTCCTCCTTTTCCTCATTATTTTATATTTTTTCTTCCCTTTTGGGGATTATGCTATTTTTAGAGGAATTTTGGACCTTTTTGGAGGAAAAAAGGGGTTTTTTGGCCTTTTGGAGGCTTTTTAGATGATTTTATGGCCTTTTAGAGGCATTTTAGGACTTTTGGAGGCTTTTAGTGGGATTTTCAGGGAAATATGGTAGGCAAATGGCCAAATGAGCCACGTAGTGGGGTAGATGAGGTAGTTAACCATTTTTGGGTGTTAACAGATTGCCCCCTGATGTGCGAGGGTAGGAGCTCATCGTATGGCCGATGGACATCATGAGTCATATTTGGTTTGTGTTGGGGTGTGGAGAAGAGAAGGAAGAAACTGAAGTCCGGGACACTGATCTCGAACCACCTGCAAGGAATGAAAAGTACATAACCTCAATAATGGATGAGGGATCATCTGATAATATGGACGAGGCGGGCATTCCCATGCTCGTATCAGAATATAACATAACAGTATAAATGGTCCTCAAATACTGAATGAGGAAAAGTATCTCAATAGATGGACGAGGTGGGAATTCCCATGCTCGTATCAAGATGCATAACAATCACTGGTGTGGCCCAAAATGAAAGACCTGGAGTAGATAATCACTGTGCATATCATGAGGGTCCGGAAGGGACACAAATCTGGATCATACTGCTAAGCTGATCATGTCTGAGCTGACAAACTGATACACTGGAATGGCAGCAGTGCTACTGAATGTGGTTCTGAAGGAACTGATGCGCTGCTGGATCAGAGTGAGAAGGGTCACACTCGTAATGGTACACTGATCTGGAACTGAACTGGGTACTCAAAGAAGCATAGAACTGAATGGCTTCCGAATACAATCGCCAACGCAGCCCGGACATCCACGGGAACATATAACTGGGCGTTCCGAAGTGACTCACCAATGTGCTAGAGTCGGGGGAAATCCGGGGTCTTCGACACAGAATGGAAAGGGTATATATCCTGCGCGATTCTCAACGATGCGAATAAGGTGCTGAAGTCAAACATGCGAGAAACAACCATTCGGAGAGGCAATAAATATTCCTCCCAAAATGGTCCGTAGGCACTCACCACAGCTGGTGATGGGTCCAAGGCGCAGGAGCCTCTAGGTCTATCCTCTGGAATAGAGGAGTTGTCGTCGACAGAGGGAGACCTGCAACTATCAAGGCAATGATGTTTCCTTGACAGGAGCGGGAGGTGTAAAAACGAATTGTGATAGTACTGATGGTAAGAGTGATAAACTGGTGGGACTAACTGGGCAAGTAGAGTGGGTGGACTCAAACTTCCTTTGTTCAGAGTATGATGGCGGGGATGATCGGGCAGCACATGAAACTGATTGGTGGTAAAGGTATCATAGCTGTATGTGATCTGGGAAGTTCACTGGGCTGAGGGAGACTCAAGCTGTGGTAACATGGTAGGAGACTGTAGAATACTCTGAACAAAGGCGACCTGATTGGAGGTGCTGCCGAGAGGATTGATCATAGCGCCAAGAGGCGCGGGGGGACTTCTTCCTGGGTTGGTGAACTAGAAGAAGTGGGGATATAACATGGTACTGGCATGTGGATTTTCCGAGCCCATGACAGTTCATGCTCGTGGTTGCTTTCAATTTTAAGGAGTCTGAAAGCAAATAAGAAGACTCTGAATTGATGGAATGGTACTGTCATGTGGATTTTACGAGCCCAGGACAGTACATGCTCGTGGTTGCTTTCAATTTTAAGGAATCTGAAAGCAAATAAGAAGACTCTGTAGTAATGGAATGGCACTGTCATGTGGATTTGGCGAGCCCATGACAGTTCATGCTCGGGGTTGCTTTCAATTTTAAGGAGTCTGAAAGCAAATAAGAAGACTCTGATGGAATGAAATGGCACTGTCATGTGGATTTGGCGAGCCCATGACAGTTCATGCTCGTGGTTGCTTTCAATTTTAAGGAGTCTGAAAGCAAATAAGAAGAATCTGTATTTGGAATGGTCAGGCAAGGAGGAAGTGTTCAATCAAGGAACATTTATGATGATTAGGACTGATGGTGAGGGGGAACACTGGTGGGCCTCCTTGCAGGGTGGATGAATGGTGGCAAACTAACAGAACCTTTGCAGTATGACAGGAGTGAATGGCTCATGTAACAAGTGTGGAACTATCGGACGACGGCCGATGTGGTGTGCTAATTGATGCGGCAAGGTGTCGGGGTACAATGTTGAAATTGTGCCAAGTGAGAGCGAGAAATGATCTCAAGCATCATCACGAGTGCGGAAAAATGAATCCGGCGATATAAAAAGTGTTAAAAACGGAGAGCGGCCGAAGTGGCGTGCAAACTGAGGTGACTATTGGTATCGACAAAATGGGCAAAAATGATGTAGAAAAAATAATGCTACGAGGTGACCATTGTGACGGTCTCGTCGTGCTGATTCCAAAACTGTAGCTAGAGATGAATGGGACGCTGTTTCTGACGAATGGGTGGTGCATCAGGCCATGTGTTAATGTGGTGCTCTTTAATGGCAGGGTCAAGACTGGGCATGTCATCCTAGGGATAATCCGAGGCAGTGAGAGCTTCGAGGATCTCCTTATTAGTACGGAAAGTTTGTGTCGTCAAATCGGTTGACGAGGGAGTAGGGGCGGAAGAAATCATATAAATGGTATTAATCTCTTCGGAAGAGGAAGAGACCGGGGAGTGGATTTCCTCAATGGTGAGTGGTGCCGTCTCAGGATCCAGATTGTTCATCTCAAAGAGAGCTGCTCTGTACTCGGGGAGATCGGGACAGTGAACGGTGTAATGCCCGTAAACACCGCATATGGCACATGAGTGGTTAGTGCGCAGGGATTTGTCGCGAGGCATAGGGGTTGGATCTAGATGGACAACCGTGATATTGGGGTTGTCGTCAAGCGTTTGCATGTATTCCTGTAAAGCCGGTAAATGAGGACATAGGTGAGTCGCATGGCCCAACTCATCGCACAGCGCGCATTTGGAAGGAGCACGAAACACAGTGGGGTTTTTTACTGTCTTAGGAGGTGGGACAGCAGTGTAAGGTTGGGGGCCTCTGCCCCCCATGGGTTTGGTACAAATAGGGGATGGTTTCGTGGGGGTTGACGGAGTAGTGACACCGGGAGGTGGTTTCGTGGAGGTTGACGGAGTAGTGACACCGGGAGGTGGTCGACTAGTGGTAGCAATGGGTTGCACTGGTTGTAGGACGACATCTGGTGTCGACGGGTGAACTGGAGGCGAAAGATACCAAACGGGTAATCCTAAGGTTAAACCCGGGAGGCTATGGGTAGCCATGAATGGGGTGCTAACCACTCTTGAGGGAGGGAAGAGGAAAGGTATGGTATGTATGGGTGTGGCGCCAATGTGGCTAGGGACCAAAGGGGGTTGAGGCAACAACGGTGGTTGATTACTAGGGGTTCTCGTGTGGTGGGACAGAGTCAATAGGTCAGCCACTTCAGTAGTAGATGACGGTGGTGGGAGTGATGGAAAAATGGAGGTCATCGGTATGTTTGAGTAAATTCTGGGACCTATAGAAGAAACCAAGGGGGTGGGGGCATCCGGAATAAGCTGTTCAACTATGGGGAGCATGGACCCTATAGAAGAAGCGGCGGTGTTGGGGTCACCCGAGATAGTGTGTTCAATCATGGGGAGGACATTTTCGGGTGTCGCGGCGGCCTTGGGATCGTAGTACGTGAGTTGGTCAACTTTGACCACGCGTCCCTCATGAGGGAACATCATGATGCGAAAAACGGTAGAAGCAACTGCCCGCATAGCATACATGTAGCTGCGTCCAAGTAGAAGGTTGTAGTCAAGCTGGGCATTGATAACCTCAATGTTTATCAGGACCATTTTACCAGCTAGCTGGACGGGGACATTGGTTAATAAGCCTTGTGGTTGAGCTGAACGGCCGTCGTAGGCTCGCAACGCAGTGGAGGACGGTTGAAGCGGGGGGGATCCCATTTTCTGCCAGATGGAGATGGGCATGACACATGTGGAGGCACCTTCATCGATAATGCAACGATGGGCGACAAAATTTTGGATGGATACAGTAACTTGGAATGATAAATTGGAGGGCAGGCGGGGTTCGGATTGGTCCAAGTCATATGCCATTAACTGCGAATCATGCGGATCGATAGCCCCAATGGCTGAGAGTAAAGTCTTACGTTGCGAAGGGCAATTTCTTAAGACTTCTAACGCAGACATGGCTGCGGGAGATTGGGCTAAGTCGTCTACGATGTTGTAGTTTGACGTAGCCCGTGCATTGGGGTTGTTATTGATACGGCGAAGTGGGAAACGGGGTGCTTTGGGAGCTCCATCTAGTGGAGATGGAGGTATACGTAATGGTTGATCGGTGGGATGAGCGTTAGTGGGGTTATTGGTGGGTGGTGCTTCCGGGGTGGGGCCATATTGATTTCGCCGGGTCTGGAGGTTGACCTCATCGGAGGACATCATCAACAGATGGTGGGTACCTGAGTCAGATGGGGGTTGATCAGGAGCGGCGTAAGTGATTTGTTGGATAGGCGCAGTAGCTTGAGGGGGAGCTAATGGTTCAGTGTTCACTAAGACTTGGTTTGGAAAGGGGTTTTGTAAGACCAAAGGTGGCTGCTGAGGTTGTGGGGGATTGGGTGGTGCTTGAGGAGCCGCCTGTCCTTGGCGTAGCTTATCAGCAGCCAAAAGTTGTTGAACTCGCTCCATCTGTGGGCAAAAGTGTGTGTAGTGGCCATAGACCCCGCAAACAGAACAAGGGAAGTTGGTTCGCAGGTTGGGGTTTTTAGCCTACTTGGGCGGGCGGTTGGGGTTTTGGTTGGTGGGGGAGGCGTTATCATTAGCAGGGGGATTAGGGTGTTGGCCATCTTGCTCGGTCTGCTGGTTGTTCCCACGATTTCGGCCCCTGCCGCGGTTTTGTTGGCCCTGGTTGCGTTGGTTATTCTGGTTTTGCGGCGGGTTTTCTTGGGTGTAAACCTGCCCTTGGGTAGTAGGTGGATTTTGAGTTTGCGCAGGTGCGGGAGTAGGCTGCAGTGGATAGTATGGGGGTGGAGGAGGCACTGGCGCAGCTACTTGAGGGGGTTGTTGATAGTGCTGTGGAGCGGGTTGTGGGTTTGCCGCAGGGGCTGGCTGTGGCTGATAATAAGGAGGTTGGGATGGTGGTGGCGCAAGAGCTGGTGCAGCCTGCTGGTGATAGTATGGCTGAGGTGCGACCGGGGAAGGCATATTGTCGAAACACTGCGGTGGGCATGAAGGTCCGTGGGTATGGTGCTGATGGGGCATGTGAGCATACGAGTTGGTTGCTCCAGACTGTGATGTAGCCCGCAAAAGTTCAGGTCCAGGAGTAGAACGGGTTATGGAAAAGGGCTGAGGCTGTGAAGAGAGACGGCCAACGATGCCATCGACAGTGTGGGATGCCCCCGGTGCATCGTGATGTGAGGGATCGCCTCGAGGGGCGTCCGGGATGATGGTGTAAAGATAACCCGACTGGGCGTAAATGAGATCAAACTGCTGGGCTTTAAGGATAGCCTCTTCCTTCGACTGGGGTCGTTCGGCTGCCACATCCTTAGCAATGAGCGGAACGAGGGACTTGAGGAACCAATCTAGGAAGATCCGGTCATCTAGCTTGATTTCGCATAGGCTACGGCGTCGTCGCCATTCATGGATGTGGTCCGTGATGTGGGTAGCCGTGTTCTGTCTGCATGACAGAAGGATCTCAACGCCTACGTCATAGCGAACAGGTAACTGGAAGAACTGGAGGAATGTCGAGGCCAGGGACGTAAAGGTGGTGTGGGTTCCGTGGGGTTGCTCGATATACCATTTGGCAGCTGAGCCAGTGAAAGTGCGCTGTAATAAACAGAGGCGAATGGAGTCATCTACTATGGAATTGGAGGAACACCATAGATGGAAGGACATGATATGGTTCTGTGGGTCCTCACCTGCCTTACCCTCAAACTTAGGGATGTCAGAGGGGAGTTTGGTAGGAATGGGGGGCCACACAGGGCTATGCTGGATGGGGTTGTTGGTTAACCTGGCTAGCTCAGGTAGGTTGAGGCTAGCCATATAGGGCAAACTGGATGGAGGGTGTGACACAGTAGTGGGTTGGACCACGTTGGGGCCCATGCCCCTAGGTGGAGGGGTGATGTGAGGGGTGTTACCCCCAAGTGGGGGAAATATGGTGGTAGGAGTTACTAGTGGAGTAGGTATGGGTATTCCTGCCGTGGGAATAGGTACAGTGAGGGGAATGGTAGACGGGCCTCCTGTGGAGGGTATACCCATGATAGGTGTAGTAACTGGTATAGTGGCGGATGTACCACTGGTGGTCCCTATAATGGAGGGGTTGGGATTCACGCCAGCCATGGGGCTAGTGGAGGTAGTGTAAAGAGTGTTCTCGGGGTCTGGTGACGGAGTCCTGTGCCGCTGACGAGTGGAGTCGAGTGACAAGGCTCGAGATCTAAGGTGATGACGGGTGTTGTCAAGTGAACCGTGCTATGGGGGCTCGCCTCTGAGGCTACTAGAATGTCTCGGAGAGTCAATGGTGACAAGTGGTTTTCAAATATGTGGGTTGTGGTGTCGAAAAAACAACTCGAAAATCCTAATGCAACCGTGTGTGCAGAAGGAGAGCTGGAAAAATAAGGCACTCAGGCCAAAAAGCAACTCAAAACACCTACTGTAACTGCGTGCTACAATAGGCGGAGTGTCAACAAAGTGGTCAGAATACCAATAAGTAGTCGGTTTCCTAAAAAAGAAAAATCGGTGGACTCACTAAACCAAGAGGAGGTAAGGGAGCATGCAAACACCTAGCTAATGGTATTATGACTCAACTAAGTATATCCTCTGCAAGGTGATGAAATCCAAGTCAGACAATATAAGTAGGAAAGTCAAATGGCTAAAGTATCCCCCTACCGGGAGGGACACCGGGTACGCAATCCTAGAAGTATGGCAACTAAGATACCCCGTTCATGACACGTCCAGAAAGGTGAATCTGCCGCTTGGTCCTTTAACCGCAATATTCCCTATACAGGGATATTCCGAGAACTGCGAAAGGTATCCCTTCAGTTACTGAATGGATTTTGGTATTCCACTTAGACTTCCGGAACCAATCTCACGACTTCAACCCTCGTAAGGGAGAGGCCCTCTGACAAAATGGTGGTGACCATGTCAAAAAATACTAAGGGATTTTGGTTCCCTAATGGACAACAACTATGTCTCACGTGTAAATAACCGAGGGGTGTTATTGGAAGCCTATCCCCCCGATCCTACCTAACTACAAGATTCTTTTGTGTTCCTCAAATGAGGTTATAGTGTTGGTTGAGTTAAGTAGATTTTAGGTCTCACTTGAATTAGGGGATAGATTGTGTGCATGTGAGGTTGTGAATCCAAAATAATTACTCAATAACAATAGTAATGTAAACAAAACTTTGAAAAACTTTTACCATGCTAAAAAATTTCTAAACAATTATGTAAACAAGGGACAGAAATGGCTGTAGGGCTACAAGTGGTACAGGTTGTTGTGCAGGTGCAGGAAAAATGGAGGCAAAGTGGCTGGGTTTCGGCGCGGAAACAAGGGCAAAAACAGTTCGCGGACCGCGGGTATGGGGCGGACTCGCGCGGTCGGACCATGGGTTGGAAGGCAACAGTCGTGCGCAGATCGTGGGTTTAGTGGAAACAGGCGCGGTCTAGGTCGCGGGATTCGGGCTGACAACGGCGGTCGGAGCGCGACTGTGTTATGAACAGGCGCGGTCGGATCGCGACTGTGGGCTGAAAAAACGCGGTCGAGGCGCAGGAAAATGGCTGACAGCGGCGGTTGGGTCACGGGTTAGGGCCTGAAATGCGCGGTCGGGCCGCGGCTGCGGAAGAAAAAAGCACGGTTTCCAGCGGCCGAAAACGACAACCGAAAGTACAGTACGGAAAAATAAAAATAAAATTAAAAAGAGACAGCGGAGTCGCCAAAACTGTAGCTAGGGTTTTCACCCTAGCTTGTGCGAATGAGCACCTACTAAGGAACCTGGAATCCTTAGTAGCAGTTCAATGATTGTATGTGAATTAAATAAAAACAAACTGAAACAAAGACTAAGTTAAAGCAGTAAAAAGTAAATAATATGAAGCAAAAACAGTAAAGAAATGTATAATGGTGATTTTTATTGATATTACCTCTGGTGAGGAGGTTGATGGAGTCCATTGCACTGGTCCGATGTCGGTGGCTTCGAGCTCCAAGCTGCTTCTTTTTCCTTTTCCGGTGGTGGAAATGGGCCAATAAGAGTTCTCAATGGTGAAAGTAGCTTGATGGTAAGCTAAGGTTTCGAGAATAATTTCGGCAGAGGCAGGATGCTTATGATTGTGGATGTGAAATGAGGGGTCTCCACCACTTATTTATAGTTTTTCAGTGGTGGAGTGCTGGCCCATGGTTTTGGAAACCATATGGTTTAGGGCAGCTTGTTTAGGGTTTTTTCCTCATTTTCCTCATTATTTTATATTTTTTCTTCCCTTTTGGGGATTTTGCTATTTTAGAGGAATTTTGGACATTTTTGGAGGAAAAAAGGGGTTTTTTGGCCTTTTGAAGGCATTTTAGGCCTTTTGGAGGCTTTTTAGATGATTTTATGGCCTTTTAGAGGCATTTTAGGCCTTTTGGAGGCTTTTAGTGGGATTTTCAGGGAAATATGGTAGGCAAATGGACAAATGAGCCACGTAGTGGGGTAGATGAGGTAGTTAACCATTTTTGGGTGTTAACACTTCCAAGCATATGACGGGATTCAAAGAATCATTTGTGAAGCTATCTGAACATGAGTCACACCACAAGGTGAAACTTGGGGATGACTACCAGTATCCAATAAAAGGTAGTGGTGAATCCTCTTATATAATAGACTCTGAAAAGTCTATAAATATGAAGAATGTATTATTTATTCTAGGACTAAAGAATAACATCCTCTCCATATCTTCAGTGGATGCAAAACGAATGAGGGTTACTTTTGTAGATGGCCAAGTTCTTATGTGGCCAAAGGGAAAGACTTTTGACGATGAAATAATGATTGGGGAACAAGAAGGAGGACTATACAATATGAAGGGCCAACTACAACAGGATTTGGTTGATGACTTAGTAGAACCAAATGAACTTTGGCATAGAAGGCTTGCACATGTGTGTTACAAAGCACTACCACTTGCAAGCAAAGTTTTTGAAGGTCTTCCAGAAAATCAAACAAAACATGAAGGGGTTTGCAAAGGATGTGCGAAGGGAAAGAACACAAAGAAGACATTTCCAAGTAGAAAAAGCAAAGCAAAAGGAATCTTGGAAATCATCCACTCCGATGTATGCAGACCAATGTCATCAAGCTCACTAAGCAGGTATGTGTATTATGTTTCTTTTATTGATGAATTTTCTAGGAAGACATGAATTTACTTCATGAAGAAAAAAGATGAAGTATTCAGCAAGTTCAAGGAATTCAAATCCTTGATTGAGAACCACATTGAAAAGAAGATCAAGACTTTTCAATTAGACAATGGTAGAGAATTCACTTCGAATGAGTTCAAGGAACTATGTAAAGAATCATGGATTAAGAGGGAGTTCTCCACCCCTTATAATCCACAACACAATGGGATTGCAGAAAGGAAAAATAGAACTATCATGGAAGCTACAAGAGCTATGCTTCATCATCAAGATCTTCCTATGCATCTTTTGGCAGAAGCAGCCAGAACAACAAAGTATATACAGAACATGACTCCTAAAGAAGTATTCTCCAGCAAGAGACCAAAATTCAGCCATATCAGAATATTCGGCTGTCCAGTATACATACACATTCCAAAAGAGAAGAGGAAAAAATTAGATCCTTCAGGAAAGAAGGGTATATTTGTGGGATACTCTGAAAGATCGAAGGCTTACAGAATATACTTCCTAGGGTTCAAGAAGATTGAAATCAGTAGGGATATAACATTTGATGAAGATTCATCCTACATCAAATTCAGAAAGAAACCCACTGAAGAACCCGAAGAAGCAGAAACTCCCAGAATTCATGATATAATCATGAACAAAGAAACTCAAGAAGAAGATCAAGAATTTGAAGAACCAAAAATACCTATAGATCCACCATAAGAGAAGAATCCTCACAAGAAGAAACCTACTTGTGTATGAGAGATTATCCAAGGTGCAAAAAGATATGGGGTTCCAGAAGAGAATCTCAGAGAAAGAAAGAGGACGATAGAATGGAGAATTGGCCTCTCTATTTAACACACATCTAATACACACTCAAGCGCAGTGCATAATTGAGGAAGGAGAAAAAACTTGGGCTAGATAGAAAGAAGGTTACTGCTGTTGGGAGATCACTTACTGTTTTGGGTTCTACTTTTGGTGCTGATTCTAACTCAGAGGAAGTTGCGGCGTTTTCATGATTTATGGTTTCATCGAGGATAAACACTGTGTTCATTGTCTCTTGTGTTTGATTTCTGTTCTTGTTATTCTCGCAGTTAAATATCCTAATGTTATGCTAGCTTAATGATGAAATTCTACCAGAAACAAGGCAAGTTATGTCATTCTCATGGTGGCTTCATTCTCCCAAGTAGCCTCATCGGCTTCAAAATGCTTCCATTGCACTTTAAACTAGCCTATGGTACACTTCCTGAGCTACACCTCTCTATTTTCCAATATATGAATAGGTTCAGGGGAAAACTCCCCTTAGGGTTCCACCTATAATAAGGACCAATCAACTACATGTTTAGTATCATAAATTCTTTCTTTAATAATGATGCATGGAAAACATTATGGAATCTTATGTGTGCAAGTAATGGTAGTTCATATGCCATTTCCCCTCTCTTGGACAATATTTCAAAAGGTCCACAAAACCTAGGTACTAACTTACCAGACCTCCCCAAGCTCAACGAGCTCCATTTTTGTTTTACTTTCAAGTAGACATGGTCGCTTATTTTATAATGTTTATCTTTTCTTTTTTGATTCGCATAAATTTTCTGGTGGTCTAGTGCTTCTTTGAGGTTCACTTGGACCTTGGTAACCAAATGTTCCAATTCCATTAATAAATTAGGCCCTAACATGAGCCAATCGACCGAGCTATCCCAACTAACTGGTGTTCTACACTTCCATCCATAGAGTACACCAAACAGGCTCATCTTAGCAGAAGTCTGATAACCATTGTTATACGCAAACTATGCAAGATGCATGTAGTCTTCCCACTTAGTGGGGTTGTTCATGACATACATCCTAATCATGTCCTCAATAATCTAGTTTACTCTTTCTGTCTTCCTGTCTGTCTACAGGCGATAAGTAGTACTAAAGTTCAACCGTGTCTCTTGTAAGAAGAATAAATATCTCCAAAAGTTTCCTATAAAATTTGTATCTCGATCCGAGATGATTGCCTTTGGTATGCCATGCAATCTAAATATCTCCTTTAAGAAGATATTGTCAATGTGTACTTCCTTGTAGGTCAACTCTACTAGAATGAAGTGTGTTTCTTTTGACAATTTGTCAACTATCAAAAAGATATAATCATTTTTCTTCTTACCTTTTAGTATAATGGTGATTAAATCCATACTAATGACCTCCCACTTCCATTCCAGAATGGGTAATGGCTGCAACAATCCCGAAGGATTCTCATGCTCAGCTTTGACCAGCTGATATTCTTGACATTTCGAGATGAATATCGCAATGTCATCCTTTAATTTAGGCCATAAAAAGTGTCTCTTGGTGACAGATATCATCTTTTAATATCCTAGATGCCTCGAGTAGGGTACTCGATGAAATTCCATGAGGATTCTAGACCAAATGTACCCTCCTTCTCGAACATACAATCTCTCCTTGGACCATAACAGTCCTGATTCATCCACCTTGTACTCTTTTTGTTGTTGAAACAACCTATCCTCTTGGACTTTCTTGAGGATTTCTACATAGAAAGGGTCAATTATGTTGGTTGTTCTAACCCTTTCATGCAAATATGCATTAGTTTGACTTAAACTCACCTCATATATCATATGAAATCATGGGATCAAAGAATCAACAACCTTGTTCTCTTTTCCCTTAATATTCTTTAGCTCAAAATGATACTTGCTAATGAAATCCAACCACTTGGCTTGCCTCGCATTCAAATACGGTTGTTTGAATAAATACTTGAGACTCATATTGTCTGAATTCAGAAGGAATTTCCTTCCCATGAGGTAGTGCCTCCACATCTTCAAAGCGTGGATGATGGCTGCTAACTCAAGATCATGTGTGGGGTAGTTCTTCTCATGCTCTTTTAACTTTCGTGATTTATAACATATCGTATGATCATTCTATAAGAGGAGTCCTCGAAGTCCTTCCTTGCTTGCATTCGTGCAAACAACAAAATCCCCATCGGGATCAGCAATTCATAATATCGATGTGGTCATCAAAAGCTGCTTAAACTTTTGAAAACTTTCCTCATACTGGTTCGTCCATAAGAACTTATTTTCTTTCTTTTGCAAAGTGGTCATGGGACAAGCTATTCTCGAGAATTTATTAATGAACTTTCGATAATAACTGGCTAATCCCAAAAAGGACCTAATGTTAATGACACTAGTAAGGGTAGGCCATCATTCTATGGCTCTAATCTTTTTCAGGTCCACATCTATCCCTGTCTCGGAGATAATCTGACCCAAGTACTCTATTTGTGGTTTGTAAAAATCACATTTAATAAATTTAGCATAAAGCTAGTGTTCTCGTAACACTCGTAGTACTATGCGAAGGTGTTCTTCATGCTCTTCTTTACTCTTAGAGTGAACTAGGATGTCATATATAAATACCAGCACAAATTTATCCAGATATTTACTGAATATAGTGTTCATCATTCGCATGAAATTTGCGGGTTCATTGGTTAACCCGAAGGGCATAACTACAAACTCGTAGTGCCGATACCTTGCATGAAAGGATTTTTTGTGAATATCCTCATCATTAATCCTTACTTGATGGTATCTAGATCTCATTTCAATCTTTGAAAATATTTTGGCTCCTCCTACCTGATCAAGCAAGTCATTGATCCTAGAGAGTGGGTATCGGTTCTTGATAGTCATTTTGTTAAGCTGACAGTAGTCGATGCACATATGCATCGTACCATCCTTTTTCTTTACAAACAATATTGATGCTCCCCAAGGGGACACACTTGGTTGGATACACCATTTTCCTATCAACTCTTGCAACTACAGTTTGAGTTCCATCAATTATGATACACTCATGTGGTAAGGGGATTTGGAAGCCGGAACTGACCCTAGTGTCAGTTCTATGGAAATTTCTAGGTCTCATTTTGGAGGTAATCCTGGGATTTCCCCAAGAAACATGTCCTTGAATTCTAAAAAAATGGGAAATGTCTCTATGTGTTGTTCTCTCTCAGACTCTATGTCTCGGATGTTTACTGCAAACAACTTCCATCCTTTCCTAATGCATTTCTTTGCTTGTAAAGAAGATATTTGCATTACAGAAAATTTCTTTGGGATTCCCTGAATCTTCACTTGATTCCCTTGGTTATGTGTACACAACATTGAATTGTATAAGCAATCAAGCATGACATGGTGTTGTTCCAACCAGTCCATGCCAATAAGTATATCACATGATCGTAAGGGTAGGATTTTCATGTTTACTTTCATTGGAAAACCATTCCGGTTTACTTCACAATCTTTAACTAATTCAAAAACTTTCCATTTCATACCTGTGGCCAAATGAATCATCCAAGGCTTATCATTTTTTACTTTTCCTAGTTTGCATACATCAACAGTTTTAGGCAAAACATAGCTCCAGAAAGCACTCGGGTCAATATATATTTAAATAGAAGTGTTCAAGATCTTACCTTATATCTTAACCATGGTAGCTTGATGGTCTGCCTGTTAGCCATCTAAAGTTGCAAAAATCCATGAGGTTCCAGCTATGTCCTCTAAGGTTGGTTCTTATTATAAGTTGGGAAAAACCCCATTGGTTTTGTTCTTACAATCTCGGGCATAATGATGCCCACTGCACTTCTAGTGTTTGATCTATATCGGGGTAGAATTGGCTCCCCTAGCTGCTACTGCCTTGTTAGCATTTGGAACTGGTATGTATGGTTTTTTACCTAATGTTACGGAGAGAAATTCCTATGGCTTGGGGTACCACAACACACCGCTTGACTCCAAAAATCAATCCTTCCCTATATGCAAGAGAAACCAAACATCTAACACTAAAGGATCTCAATTTGTACCTTATTCTAGACGGTTGATGTAGATCCCCATTAAGCTCTTCCACTCTCACTTGTATAAGTAATTTGCTATCTCAACATTTAGGAAATAAGACAAGCATGCTATATATAATTGTGTTAGACCTAATCTAGAATGTATAATCAATAACATATAATCATTTAAAAGAATCCATAGATAAAATACTCATTTAAATACACATTATTGGACATGAAAATATATTTCTATTGATATAAAATAGAGATTACAATAGTGACAACCTCTTTCGGCACGTCTCCGAATCGGAGAAACTGAGTCCCCCACTTGGGCCTCCACCACTTCAATCCTCCATCTCTCAATAGCAAGCTCACAAGGAAAAGGCAATCTTGGGAAGAAAACAAAGTGCTCCAAGGGATAAAGGGATACAGACTCAAGTATAAGCTCCATCAATAATGGGCTATAGTTTTCTTGCTCTTCAATTCCTCTCCCTTCAATGTATCCAAAGGGTTCCTTATATATCTCTTCAATCGGGTAATGGAAGGTTGAATCCGAATGATCTCAAGGCATATGGAAGGCCAAGAGACAAGTAACTCAGATCCACATCAAGAAAACTCCAAAATCATTTGGCCTTTCGCACACATCTCGATGTATGCGGGTTTAAGGGTCAAATCCGTGTATATACACGAGAAAGGGATTAAAAGTCGCGTATGGAAATTATTGCATGTTTTTAGAGATGATCTTGGAAACATCAAAGGTACAAAAATGGTCCATAGAGTCTAAAGAGTTTGCAGAGGGATAGGGAAGGCCATAAAGGTGTGATCCACCATGTGTTGTAAAATTTGCTATAATAGATGCCCCCTAATGTGTGAGGTCAGAGGGGTCATACGATGGCCGAAATACATTATAATTCCATCCTAAAATTGCAGTGATGAAGAACTAGGTGGAAGAACCAGCCATCCAATAATACAATAAAATAATCAAACTCTACACATAACTGCAAGTAGATATAGCAGTCCCGAATACATAAGAGTACAATGAGCATGAATGGGCATGATACAAAATATGACATGTGTGGTCATGACTACATACAATATAGATACATCAGAATCTCCATGATGAAGATGTACAAAGGATCATGATCTCCATGAAGGCTGAAGATATATAATGGATCAAGATCTCCATAATGGCTGGAAATATCTAACATATACTAGAATCAAGTCATGAGAGCTGAAATATCATGAACACTAGCATGATCAAGGAGATAGCATATATGAAATGCCACAAATATGGAAGGTCTTCTACACAATCTGCTATGAGTACATGTCCTACTATGCGAATAGAGGTGTCGAGGTTGAACATAGTAGTCCACGTCTGATTATCGATCATTGATGTATACCGTTAACAGACGCAAGATCACCCATCGCTAATGAAAATGGGAATAAAGGTACTAGAGTGAAAAATAACAAGTGTGAATAAATGTGTTAAGGTCAAAACCTTCAAAGGATCCATCGATCAGGGGACATTGATGTATTCCCAAAACCTGTCGATGGCGAGAGAACCTGCCACTGATGACTGCAAGTCTCAAGGCACTAAAAAATGACTAGATATATTCCTATCCTAGAATAAATGATCTAAATTTGATGGGATGAAATCCGTTGGAAAGAGGGCATTACCACCTCCCCCATCATCCAACACAAGGTACTCCGCAAAGCTGTATAATGTGGAAGGACTCAATCATAATTTGCATGAACCATTATCAGTACCAGGAATGGCCGACATATAAAGTCAGGAGAACTGAGGAATGGCTGACTCATGTTTCAACTTCCTTCAAGCAAGAGCATAAAGACAAATTATGACTGAATGTAGGCAACATAGACTTGATATACAAAAATGGGACATCTCTATGGCATAGGAGGCATCGACAAAGGATCCATAGGGACTGGAAGCTTAACCAGTCGATGGAGATAAACTCAGAGAAATGAGTACAGCTGCTATAGTCAAAATACTAACCCAACCAATAGATGTGATATACAGTGATCTGTTCGAAGGTGGCATGACTCGGCTGCTGCCAAAGATAACATATTTTCTTGTCTGATTTTTTGGTTTTTTGAATTTTTTTGGACTTTTTCAAATGTTTTGAAAATCTTGAAAAGGAATAAAAGTTCTTTATAATTACAGACTAGCAGGAGACGAGTGTGAAGGGGAAAACAAACTAAGTCTATGCAGTGAAACATACCTATGCTCAATGCAAGGACACATGTGTAGAATAATGACACTCGGGGGAAAGTCTCCTCCTGGTAAAAATGGGGAATCAAGCTACAAAGGATATGTAAAATGGATCTGCTTGGCTAGAAATGAGACAAGATCGAGCTATATGGATGATAATAAAAGTCAGGGAAGCCGACATATGTCTCAATAAGGTAGGAAAAATTCATGATAATGTAATTACAACTTGACATAAGGGAGTCCTGGGGAAATGGCCTACATAAAGTTCAAGAGGAGTATGAATCTCTTTCTCAAGGACATGGCGGGACTAAAAGGGACTCCTAAACCTAAGAGAGGACTCATAGGATGGGTACCAAATGAAAAAGGGAGCTAACTAGGACACCCATTTACATAATATCACTTCTAACAGCAGCATGAAGGTTCCATGATACCATGGAATGGGTTCGTACCTAAGGTTAAGATGGAATGGTTATAAGGAAATGCATAAGTGTAAGCAGATGTGATATCCTAACATATATGCCAGTTCAAACATAATACGTGTGATAGGAATGAATGGGTCGAAACCTCGGAGAGAGTGTACAGAAAATGGACCCTACATGACAACAATATTAGTCGAAAACAACCCAAAATAGTCAATAAAGAATCCAAACTATAGTATATAGGGAGGAATGATCATGAAAAATGCACGAAAACAATGCGGTGAATGATGGGACATAAAAAGGAAAGTAAGGTGTAGACCCAACATTCACGCATCCACTACCACCCCCATGAGGGTGACCATCGGTGTAAATACCAAGCTAAGGGAATAAAAATCCTGTACAAATGGAGAAGAGACAAAATGTGACCACTCCCAAATCTATGAGCATGGTAAGGGGCGGTGATGCCCCCAAGTCCGACATCAGGCCCGTACTAGGACCAAGGATAGGTGATAGGATACGAGGCATGCTAAAAATAAAAGGACCTAAACTCAAGTAACCACGATCCCAAAGGCCAACTATCACATAAAGAGCACACTCCTAAGAAAATCTATAGCCAAAATATAGGCAATCCAAGGGGAGGATATGTGAGCTCCCGAATGCAGTAGGTATGGCTTGCCTAGGAGAGGCTTGAAACTCCCATAGACTACAAGGGGAGGTACATAACAAATTATAGTGGCCCTCAGCTTCAACACATAAAGAGAGTGTGTTGTCAAACCTCTACCTAGCCAGGACACTCACACAATAACCTCTGCAAGTACCCCCTGTGATACCTAGGTAAGGCAACTAAGGTCACGTCAATATAACCAATGCTCAGGTGGACAATCGTAGGTGGGATGGACCATATGGGCAGGGTAGAAAATCTTGAAACTCTCGAAAGAGTCCCCGGATACAAATACAATCCTTGAAATATCTCTGGTGCTACTCAGTTATGACCAGGGGTCATCCCAATAATTAACTGCTCACACTGCCTCGTGCTTAACTCCCTTGTAAGAGGAGGATCCTGAGAAACACTAATTATACCAAGGAATTTCACACCCTCACCTGGAAATACACCTAAATGTTTTGTTTAGTGGTCTTGGAGAATTTACTCACAATGAACTATTCCAAGACCCTAAAACCTAATCTAGTTGGTGCACCCGATAAAAGAAAAGAGTGTAATTCATTTTATTATGCGTTGATTTTAATTGGCTGTAATTACTCAAAGGGAATTGGTCATGCAACTAATGATATGAAGACTCAGCAGTGAAATAAAAGTCCACACCTAACAAGCAATTCCAAGTGCAATCTTGTAGAATAAAAAACAGGGTATGCCACTACATGAGATGAATAAATATATATTCCTTTCTGAATGCCAATGCAATCCTTCCTATATGAAAGCCTAAACACAACTCTCATCTAAGAAATCCAATGCAAGTACCTCCTAAAATCCATATGCAAAAAATGCAACTACCTTGTATTTTTCAGTATAAAAGAATGAAAAATGCAATAAAAGTCATCTAAAACTCTTAGTCTCTGTAGCAAGTATAAAAACACAAGCCCATCAAAACACCGAGACAAAAAAGAGTAATGCACTAATGGAAAAACAAAAAGGATAAATGACTAAAACTACTGTCAAAGAAAAATTAATGAAAAAGCGGTGTCTGGTCACAAAAGAAGAATCCAACAGACAACATCAGATGCAAGGAAGACCCAACCACACTCACAACCCACCCAACAACTTCCCACAACATCAAACTCACGAAAAGGGAGAATGTACGTGACTGTTTAAAGAACAGTTGCATATATACACAAATTTTGGCCAAAAAGCTGCATGTATACATGGATTTTCGCCAAAAACTTGCTTGTATACACGAATTTTGTCCAAAAATCCGTGTATGTACGCGACTTTTAGCCAAAAACCTGCGTATACAAAGAAGACAGTGGTAAAAAGCAAGCCAAGAGTAAAACCAATAAAGGGGAGCTTCAATGGATGAACATACTATAAAATGCAACACAGAAACAAGGAGAAACAAAGAGCAAGTCAAGAATATCAAGCACATTGTGCCCCCAAACTGGAAAGAAAAATAGGGAACATCCCTAGCAGATTTGCCAATTCTATTACGGAGAGAAATTCCTATGGCTTGGGGTACCACAATAGATAGCTTAACTCTAGAAATCAATCCTTCCCTACATTGAAGAGAAACCAAACATCTAGCACTAAAGGATCTTGATCCACACCTTATTCTAGACGGTTGATGTAGATCCCTGTTGAGCTCTTCCAATCTCGCTTGTATAAGTAATTTGCTATCTCAACATTCAGAAAACAAGACAAGCATACTATATATAATTGTGTTAGACCTAATCTAGCATCTATAATCAATAACATATAAGCATTTAAAAGCATCCATAGATCAAATACTCATTTAAATACACACTATTCGATAGGAAAAGATATTTCTATTGATATAAAACAGGGATTACAATAGTGACAACCTCTATCGGCACGTCTACGAATCGGAGAAACTAAGTCTCCCACTTGGGCCTCCACCACTTCAATCCTCAATATCTCGATAGCAAGCTCACAAGCAAAAGGAAAGATTGGGAAGAACACAAAGTGCTCCAAGGGAAAAAGGGATGCAGACTCAACTATAAGCTCCATCAACAATGCACTATAGTTTTCTTGCTCTTCAATTCCTCTCCTTTCAATGTATCCAAAGGGTTCCTTATATAGCTCTTCAATGGGGTAATGGAAGGTTGAATTCGAATGATCTCAAGACATATGGAAGTCCAAGAGACAAGTGACTTGGATCCACATCAAGGGAAACTCCAAAATCATTTTGCCTTTTGCACACATCCCGATGTACACCGGTTTAAGGGTCAAATCCACGTATATATGCAAGAAAGGGATTAAAAGTCACATTTGGAAATTATTGCATGTTTTTTAGGGATGATATTGGAAACATCAAAGGTACAAAAATTCTCCATGGTGTCTAAAGAGCCCACAAAGGGACAAGGAAGGCCATAAAGGTGTGATCCACCATGTGTGGTAAAATCCGCTATAACACCTAATTTTTTGAAGTTCTTGTTCTCTGAAAAACTATTGTTTTTTTTCCTGTGTGGGGGTGGGTTAAACCTTGGTTTGTGATTATCAAAGAATTTATTAGACCTATCTCTATTTCAGTCCATATTATGTTGCCTTAGTTTTCCATGATCATAGCAGAGCCTGGCCTTGTGCAGTGTGGTGTCTAAAGCATTTGGCATGTCAAATTCAATACTTTCTCAAAAGTTTGGAGAAATACATCCTAAAAACTATTGGATATTTACCTTTTCATCCTTAATATATGGTACATAATGTAACATATCTAGGAGTCTATTAATAAAAGAGTCCATAGTCATGGAATCCAATATGTAGCTCGTGGAACTCTTTCATCTTTCTGTCGAAGAAGCTTTCCGATATATATTTCTCTTGGAATATTTTTAAGAAGTTACTACAACATATTTCTCTTAGCTCATCTTTCTTGGTGTGTTTCAAATCTCTCCACCATCTCACTTCTTTTTCATTTAAATTATATATGGAAAACCAATCCTTCATCTCGGTTGAGTAGTTATGAACTCGAAAATGTTTTCTCATGCCCAACAAAAATTCTTCATCTTTCTCCCCCATGTTTACTTCACCTTCATAGGTCAGGGATCTTATTTTTCTAAACTCCCCCTGAATATTGTCATCGCTTCTTTGTTTTTTTCTACATGGATAAAGAGAGTCATCACCGGAAGGATTGTGATGATCTCCTTTCGAAGCTTCAGAGGTACCTTCCTCTTTTTCTTCTTGTCTTGCACAAATGGCCCATTTATGGTAAGGTTCCCATTTTGACTTGTTTGTGGAATGAGTGGGGTTCCCTTGCGGGCTTCATACTGTCATATTTCTCAGTAATCCTTCATTAATGGCTTGTTGTTCCTTTATCTCATTCAGAATATCTTCTCTGAATCTTTGCAATTCTGCTTGAAGACTTTTTATGGTCTTCAAAATATCAGAATTCAGTTCCACCCCTAGTTATTCTTCCTGGGGGGGGGTGTTCATGTTTCATTGTCGGTTGTTGTCTTCTTTAGTGTTCATGATATGAACTGTCGTGTAAAAATTCTTGTATTTGAAAAAAATTTAATAACAAGAAAATTTATGTTAGTTAACAATATTTAAAACATACTTTATCTTCCTTGCAATGAATGTTTGGTACGCCCATTGGTCTATTAGTGTTGAAACTGGGCTCTGATACCACTTGTAATGTCCACAAAAATTGAAAATAAAATAAAATATTAGGCTACTTAAAACTACCTATTCTAGACATTATTGAACTTGTGGAATGTGTCGTACTCTATTGTACTGCTTGATATGTTGTAAGTTTTTCTTACGTCCTACTTCCTTACTTTCAGTTATCATTATTACTATGTTTACTGTGTTTACTTATAATGTCATAATGTGGATTACTATGCTATTATTTTGGTTACACATTGTTGTGTATGTTAGATACCTTGATTATATACTTGATTGTTATTTTACATGTGCTTATCATTGCATACATGGTTCTAACTTAACTTTGTTTTTGGAAGCAAAGTGGGTGGAGTGGTGGGACTAGTTTTCCCATGTAATTGCCTGAGAGGTAAAAGTTTCTACTTGTCTAGTGGGCTTACTTAGTTATTTTGTACTAACACACTTCTTCCTTTTTATGTGTAGGTTCACTTAGTGTGGGAAAAACTAGTCAAGGAGTGAAGAGAGTCAGATCACTAGTGCTTGTACTTATAGCTCGGTCCTAGTGGCATTCATTGGTTGTTTTTATTAGACTTTGTGGTCGTGGCGAAGTCCTCACCGCAATTATTATTTGTATGACCCATATTTATTAATTATGTGGCACTTATTATTCATGGTGTAAATATTAAGATATGTTCATGTTCTAACATACTTTTATTATGTGTATAATTTTGTAATATCCTGAATTTCGGATCGAACACTTACAGGCATGTGCCTATTGGTTATGATGATTATCATGATGTTTTATTTTTATATTGGGTCGAAGACCCCACTACATATGAACATGGTGATTTGTTTTATATATATTGGGTGTAAGCCAATAATTTATATATAGATATATATGCTTGTTTGTGTTGGGCGTGGACCCTAAAGCACATGATTGATGAGATGTTTTGTTTTGAGTGAGGAGCTCTAGAGCACATGAGTGATTGATGATTTTTGTTGAGGAAGAAGATCTAGAACAAATGAAAAAATAATTGAAATTTTTGGGAATAAGCCTTGTATCCTTCCATTTTGATGTTGAGCATAAGCTCTGGAGCATCAGATCCTTGGCCATTGTATCCCTAGGTGTATCTTACAAGTACATCATAGCATTAGTGTTGAGCAAGGAGCTCTAGAATTGCACTGAATTGTAACTCCCTGTTAAAGCGTTGACTATGGGATTTGGTAAGTGTTAGGGGTTACTAAAAATAATTTAATAACTTCCAAGTGAAAATGACTCAAAAAAAATATTGATCTCATCATACTTATTTATAAGTGATTAAATAAAATTTTGAATTTTTGTATTCTGATCAAAGTATGGAAGAGCTACCATGTTATACGAGGGAAATACAACATGCAAGGATGTTTATATTTTCCTAGCCTAGTAGACCTAAACCATCTACGTACTTGACCTTAATAAATAAGTGTCATTAAGTCTAGGGATCATGGTATATGATGCCCAAAGACTTTGTTAACAAAATGTTATATTATTATGTACTTTATACATGGTATGTATAAAGAATTAAATATATTAAGAATATAAATAAATGAAATAAAGATGAAGAATGTCCATCAATTACTATTTATTATTAAAAGATAATAAATAGTCCAATACCTAAAACGTCTAACTAGGAACTAGAAGAAAGTTTCTAAGTTAAAATATTAATAATTACCCAAAGTAATTGAAAATGATTAAATCAAGAAACCTTGAACTGTCCCTTTGACTGAAAAGTCTCTCTATAAAGACTCAAGCCAAGGAAAGGCTTGGGGTTCTGATCTATTATTAGAAGAGTCATTTTTTCTGCTTGTTTTCTCTCAGGTAAATTCTTGGAGAAACATTTTCCTAGAAGGAAAATGGAGAATTGATGCAGATCTGATACACCAAATAGGAAGCTCTAGCTTAGGAGCTCTAACCTACTTGCATGTTGGAGTCCAGCTCAGGGGGGTCTAGATTAAAACCAGGAACAGTCATGGGTCATGGTTGGGTCGAACGTGGTAGTTCCAAAGTAATTTGGTCATCAAAATCAGAGGTGAGATTTGTCTTGAACTGTTAATAGTGGTTATTGAAGTGTGTAAGTTCATCCATTAATTGAGCTTCAATTTATAGGTATGAAGCCCTAGACTGTCTATCTTACTTTCCTAGAATAAATTCTAGCTATGTTATGTAAATTATTACTTTGCATTTTCTGACCTAGTGTATATGTTTCTCTGTTTAAAACTGCTAGGGCTTGCATATTAAATTATTAATCCTAGGATGTATGTGATTTCCTATATCAAGTTATCCAGGATTTATGTATTGATTTATTTGAGCAAGTACAATTTATTTACTAAGCTTCATCAAGGGTTCCACACCCTCGGTTAGTTTCTGTAAGTAGTATTGTTGATAAATATAGGTTATGTACAAACTAGGTTATTTCATACTTGCTAGTATTATTCACTTAGTCTTTATATACTCTACTGATATATTCCATTTGTGAGTAGAGACATGTTATAGATTAAAATAGATTAATATTAGAAACAAGATTTAAATACATAAATATACAAACCAGATAACCTAAGGTAGTATCTATAACTAAACTGTTAGAATATAATCCGTTAGGGTTATATAATGTAAATAAATAAATAAATAAATAGTAGGAAGCCAAACAGGCTAAGCGGAAGGTGAAACCCAACCGCCANCTAATAAATTGGGAGTTATTACCAACAAGTGGTATCAGAGCGCTGCCATAACTCCTGCCTGTTGCCAGTCTGCCCATTCCTGGCATTCTTCTTGCCAGTCCAATGCCAGACTGCTCCATCAGTCTGCCAGTCGAGTCGCATGCATTGTCTGCGTTACAATTCCTTCATGATTGAGTTTGTGTGCTGCAAACCCTAATCCGGACGTGTTTTGTATGTGTATTATTCTCCATAACCTTTTGCACTTTGGTGTTGTGTTGGAGACTCACGCATATCCTGAGTAAGGAGTCTGTACATTGTGTTGTATATTCCACTTACTATTTATTAGGGTTTCCTTTCACGCCCCCTTGTCTTAGAGTTTGGAGCTTCGGCGATCTCTGGGCTCTAGATGTTGCTACAGTAGCATAGAAGCAGTATTATTATTATTACTGCATTGAGTATATCTCAGAGAGTCTCAAAATACCAGATTATAAAGTTGCTGATTGCAGACTGTATATGGTACCGGCTTGGAAATTGAGGTTGCAACGATCAAAGTATTATTTGAGATCTGTACACAGAGACCTATGTGATTATCTATGTATAACCTGCAGTGTATTTGTGAATGTTGTAAATGTTCTATGAAAGGTTGATCACAAGTAAACTATCTAAGACTGCTCGTTCGTTTCATATTCCTGCTCAAACTTGGATCGCCATGAGGATGTTTGTCTTAAACCCTAATTTTTTGCGGGGTCCCTTTGGTGTGCTAAAACCCTAAATCTATCCTTCTGCTGCGTCTACATATTAATTATTAATTTTAAAGACTGCATTGATACCAATTATTTCTTGCTGCCACCGAAGACTAGCATGAAGACCGTGCAGACTGCTTGGTGCCTGCTGCGTGATATCTTTGCTGCGTTGTAAAGACTGCAATCTGAAGCTGAGAGCATTTTTGCTGCGAAATATCTTTTATGCTACATGAAGACCAAATCTGAAGTTTATGCTATGTGGTATAAGACTACTGCGACCATCGTAAATATTCTGCGTGATTACTTCTCCAGCGAATTGGTGTACATGACCTCTAGTGAATTGGTGCACACAACCTTCAACGAATGCCTATTACATAGAAACGAGACACGTTCAGTTTATGAAGGCTACGATTTGTGGCTGCATGATATGCATCAAATGGTGTGGCTGCATGATAAATAAAATGGCATGGCTGCGAATCTTATTGTTCTCTCCATCATTTACTCTCATATTTTGTAAAATGTGATATATATATATATATGTATCCATATATTATATTGGTATGGGATACTCATTTTTTGTAAAAATATGGATCCCGATACACTGGTTGAGGTACATGTTGTTGGTGTTTTGCGTTGTGTAAACCTAGACTGCTGAAAACCTATTGAAGACTGCGTTGTATGCTGAAGACTAAGTTGAAGACTGTGTTTTATGCTAAAGAATATCATCTATTTCTAGTGACTGATATATATTTTGATATATTTTGTATTGACTGATATATATGCTATAAACTTGCATTGTACACCTTGGCAAAGACTGTAGACCTGCAAGGGTATTGTTTTTCTCTTTGTCATATTAAGATCAATATTGTAAATTACACTAACAGTTGTAAAGATGCACTCTTTGGCATCTAGTATTGGTGCTGCCCTAGCTGGCAAAGACCAATCCAAAGACACTTCCAAGGGAGATTGCAGCAAGAGAGGCAAAGGGGGCAGAATCAACTCCAGAAAAAGATCAAAGTGCAAACGTTGTGGAAAGACTGGGCACACATCACATTAGTGTTGGGCTTCATGGGACTCCATCAAAGACAAGCATAACTAGAAGAAAGATTACCAAGATGCTAGTAAATCTTCTAATTCTTGTATTGTTGCACATTGTAATCTTTGATTTAATGAAATGACTTCACTTTCATCTTACAAAGATTGTTGGCTGCTTGATACCGGTGCAACATCACACATGACATTTAGAAAAGACTGTTTTGAAGAACTAAATGAAACAATAGATGGCATAGTTTACTTTGTAGATAAGTCAAGTATTAAACCAAAGGGAATGAGCACCATTCGACTAAAGATGCTTGGATTCCTTGATTTCTTGTTGAGGAACGTTCGCTATCTTCCAGAGTTGCAGAGAAGCCTGCTGTCCTTGGTGGAGATTTGACAACAAGGCCATTCCATCCATATGTTTGATGGAATCATTGAAATATGAAATTCCTCTAACAACCAAGTCATCATGACTGGATACGAAGATGGAAAGCTGCTGAAGCTCAAGGGTTCATCCGCAAGATTTCAGAATTATGCATACCTCTCTCAGCATGGAGAAGGTAATATGTCATCTAGTTCATTGTGGCATGCAAGATTTGGTCATCTAAATTATAATAGTCTTCGTTTGTTGAGAAATAATGGTGTATTTGGCTTGCCCACCATTCCCAAAGAGAAGAAAAAATGTGATGCACGTATTTTAGGGAAACATAGTAAGCTGTCATTCCATGAATCTAATTTCAGAGCTAGTAGGAAATTAGAATTAGTACATTCTGATTTGTGTGGCCCAATGCCAACTCCTTCAGCAAATGGGAATAAGTATTTTATGACATTTGTTGATGACTACTCACGAATGTACTGGATTTACTGTTTAAAGACAAAATCAGAAGCATTTCAAACATTCAAAGACTTTCATGCATTGATAGAAAAACAAGCACAATAAAAAATTGGTACACTTCGTACTGATAATGGAAAAGAATACACTTCAAATGCTTTTGAAAATTATCTTCGCCAACATGGAATTGCACATCAGACTACCATTCCCTACAATCCTCAACAAAATGGTGTAGCAGAAAGAATGAATAGAACCATAATGAATATGGTTTGCTCAATGATGTTTTTCAAGAATGTAAAACTAATGTTTTGGGGTGATGCAGTAAAATGTGCAGCATATTTGAGAAATAGAAGTCCATCAAATGCACTTGATAACAAGACTCCACATGAAATGTGGTTTGGCCATCTCCCTTCATTCAAGCATCTCAGAGTTTTTGGTTCCACCTGTTATGCCTTGATTCCGAAGGAGCAAAGAAACAAGCTTGGTGCTTGAACCAGAAAGTGCATTTTCCTGGGGTACGAAGAATACTCCAAGGAATACTATTTGTATGATGAGGTAAACAAGAAATTTGTTATTTCCAGAGATGTCATTTTTCTTGAAACTAATAAAAATGACCAGTCCATTGAGAGACAGCTTGATCATCTGCGAAATTATCCTCATACAAAGAAATATTATGAAAATGAATATGAAATTCCAAATCTTGAAGGGGGGATTCCTATTCTGGATCAACCTTTGGAATTTCCATATGAAGCACCAACTCCCCCGCATGAAGAAGTTCCTGCTACTTCACTTGAACAAGAGGTTCAACTAGATGATGTGATTGAGAGAATTGAAAGACTCTCAATCAATGATGAAGCTCCACCAGCTGATCAACAAGGACCATCACGGAAGATTCTGTAGAAATTCAGGCCTGCAGTAGATTAATTTCACTCACAGCAATTAACAATTGATCATGCAAATTATCAACAATGGAGACTGAATATGGAGCTG